>CAUYON010094040.1:0-18967 GCA_963573935.1 Arctocebus calabarensis | reverse complement strand
TGCCCTCCCTCCATCTATCCTCCCCTCCCCGCCCTCCCTTTCACTTTTCCCTGTATTCTTGTGCTATAATTGGGTTTTAGCTTTCATATGAAAGCTATAAATTAGATTCATATTAGGGCTGAGTACATTGTGGTCTTTATTTTTTAATTTGTTTATGTGCTGAATTACATTTATGGATTTATGTATATTGAACCAGCCTTGAGATCCTGGGATAAAGCCCACTTGGTCATGGTGTATAATTTGTTTGATGTGTTGTTGGATTCTGTTTGTTAGGATCTTATTGAATATTTTTGCATCAATATTCATTAGTGATATTGGTCTGTAGTTTTCTTTACTTGTTGGGTCTTTTCCTGATTTAGGGATCGAGATGATATTCACTTCATAGAATGTATTGGGAAGTATTCCATTTTTTTCTATATTTTGAAAAAGGTTGAGTAATATAGGTACTAGTTCCTCTTTAAAGGTTTGGTAGAATTCTGACATGAAACCATCTGGTCTCGGGCTTTTTTTTTTAGGAAGATTTTGTATAGTTGATGCTATTTCAGAACTTGATATGGGCCTATTCAACATTTCCACTTCATTCTGGGTAAGTTTACGAAGGTGGCATTCATCCAAGTATTGGTAAATTTCCTTCAGATTTTCATATTTCTGAGAGTAAAGTTTCTTGTAATATTAGTTAAGGATTTTTTTAATTTCTAAGGGGTCTGTTGTTATTTCGTATTTACCATTTCTGATTGATGAAATTAGAGATTTTAACTATTTTTTCCTGATTAGGTTAGCCAAAGGTTTATCGATTTTATTGACCTTTTCAAAGAAACAACTTTTTGATTTATTGATCTGTTGTTTAATTCTTCTGTTTTCAATTTCATTTAATTCTGCCCTGATTTTGGTTATTTCTTTTCTTCTGCTAGGTTTGGGGTTGGAATGTTTTTCCTTTTCCAGTTGCTTGAGGTGTCCCATTAAGTTGTTAACTTCCTCTCTTTCCGTTCTCTTGAGGAAGGCTTGCAGTGCTCTAAATTTCCCTCTTAAGACTGCCTTTGCAGTGTCCCAGAGGTTCTGATAATTTGTATCTTCATTGTCATTTTGTTCCAAGAATTTGGTGATTTTCTTCTTAATCTCGTCTATGACCCATCTATCATTCAGCATAAGGTTATTTAGTTTCCATGTTTTTGTTTGAGTATGCAGATTCCTGTTATTATTGAGTTCACCTTTTATTCCATGGTGGTCTGAGAAGATGCAAGAAATAATTTCTATTCTTTTATATTTGCTGAGGTTAGACTTGTGACCTAAGATGTCATCAATTTTGGAGTATGTTCCATGGGCTGATGAGAAAGATGTGTATTCAATTTTATTAGGATGAAATGTTCTGTAGATGTCTGTTAAATCCAGTTGTTGAATGGTTTAGTTTAAATCTAAAATTTCTTTACTTAGCTTCTTACTGGAGGATCTATCCAACATTACTAAAGGTGTATTAAAATCTCCAACTACTATAGAGCAGGAGGAAATCAATTTACTCATGTCTATTAGAGTTTTTCTTATAAATTGAGGTGTATTCTGGTTGGGTGCATAAATATTAATAATTGAAATCTCATCATATTGAGTAGTACCTTTAACACATATGAAATGACCATCTTTATCCTTCCTTATTTTGGTAGGTTTAAAGCCTATTGTATCTGCGAATAAGATTGCAATACCTGCTTTTTTCTGTTTTCCATTTGCCTGGAATATAGATGACTATCCTTTCACCTTGAGTCTAAATTTATCTTTTAAGGTAAGGTGAGATTCTTGCATGCAGCAGATATCTGGCCTGAGTTTTTGTATCCAGTCAGCCAACCTATGCCTCTTCAGAGGCCAATTTAAGCCATTCATAATAATAGAACATATTGATAAATCTGTAGAAAATCTAGTGGACATTTTTAATCCTTTTGTCACTGTGGAAGTTTGAATTTGGTAAGAAGTTTCTGGGTGAGGAAACTTTTATGGTGGAGGATTACACTGGTTATTATGGAGGATAGGTTTGAGAATATCCTGGAGAGTTGGTTTAGTTATAGCAAATTTCTTCAACATGTGGATGTCATTAAAGTATTTAATTTCTCCATCATAGATGAAACTCAGTTTAGCTGGGTACAGGATCCTGGGTTGAAAGTTATTTTGTTTCAGGAGATTAAAAGTAGATGACCATTCTCTTCTAGCTTGAAAGGTTTGATCAGAGAGATCTGCAGTTATTCTAATATTCTTCCCCTTGTGGGTAATCGATTTCCTGCGTCTGGTTGCTTTCAGAATTTTCTCTTTCATATTAACTTTAGTGAACTTAATTATGATGTGCCTTATTTGGGTTGATTCATGCTAGGGTTCTGAAACTGTCTGCTATTTGAATTTCAGAATCTCTTGGCATGTCTGTAAAGTTCTCTTTCATAATCTCATAAAGAAGAGACTCTGTGCCTTGTGACGCCACTTCGTTGTTTTCAGGTATCCTTGTGAGGCAAATATTAGTTTTCTTCAAGTTATGCCAGAGCTATCTGAGAGAATGATCCGTTTTTGCCTTCCATTTCTCTACCTCTTTGTAGGTTTGGGAGCATTCAAAAGCTTTGTCTTCCATGTCAGAAATCCTTTCTTCTGCTTGCTCTATTCTGTTACTGAGGGATTCTACTTTGTTTCTCAGATCTTTTGAGGGCTGCAACTTCTTATCTCAATGTGTCAAAATCTTTAGTCATTTGGTCTTTGAATTCCTTGACTTCTTAAGACAACTTTTGAAATGCTCCCAGAATTTCTAATTCCAATTTTTCCTCTATTTTATTGATCTTGTTTGCAATCCAAATTCTGAATTCGATTTCTGATATCTCAGCCATCTGTTTATGCATAGGATCGTCATTTGTATCTGCCAAATTGTTCCTTGGGGGGATTGATCTACTCTAGTTGTTCATGTTTCCAGAGCTTTTCTGCTGATTCTGCCCCATATTTATTAGCACCGTTTGGCTGGATGAGTAGGTAAGGATAAGTTGGGTTGGGGGTTCTAGGTGTAGTGATTGACCAGTCCTTTGCCTGTAAGCTGGGATTGGTGTTTGTACTTTAGAGTTTTGCCAGCCCGTACTTTCCTACTGCCTGCAAAACTGGGGGTCTTCTTGATGTGGTGGGGTTAAGTGGCTCTGTCTTATTTTCAGCTGGTCTCTGTCTTACCCTAGAGAACCGGTTACTCTGTGTTGGAATCTGAGCTGTGGAGAAATACCAGCAGTTAGTTCACCATGGCCCCCCACAGACAATAATTGGAAAAGGAAAATCAAACCTTTCCACTACCACACACCAAGTGTACCACGTTGGAAAGTCCTCGGGTGATTGACCCAGTTGAAGAGGTCCCAATCAATTGTCCCAGCCAGTACCAACCTCAAATCAAAGAGTTGAAAAGTCTCTGGCAATTAGATAGCAGGAGTCTGCTGGCAGCTCTAGTATAACTTGCTCCAGGGGTCTGTGAACACAGGAGGGACTCCCAGCCTGTAAATTAGTCTGGGAAGGTTGATGCCTCCTTCCTCACCTTGGCCCTCTGTCACACTCAGTCTCTGGTAACACCACAGGGCTGTGATCCAGTTCCCTCCAATGAGCAGATGCTCTAGAGGTTTGTGCTTGCCTAGGTCACAAGGGGCTCTATGGCTCCTCGGCCAGTCCACTAGTTTCTGTCAGTGTTGGCAGGGGGGAGGCGAGGCCTGACAACCTGGGTACTTGATAGGGGCTGGGGTGATTCACTCAGTTCCAGCCCTGTCCCTGATTGATGTTGCTGATAGAACAGAAGTTCACAGAATTTCTGCCCTGTGGAAGCGACACTGGGCTGCTAATAGTCCTGACTCAGTCTGTGAGCTTCAGCCCTTTGTCTCCGCTGTCATCCCCTGGGGGCCAGGTGTGGCTGAAATTTAGCAAAGCTTTCTCAGTGCGTATATTCTAATCCCTGCACTTGGCCCCAGCCAGTCCTGGTACCGCCTCAGGCATATCCTTCATTCCCGAGTCTTGTCCCTTTGCCGTAGAACTGTTCTGCTCATGGCTGCTACCAGAAAAGCCGGCTTCCCCTGGCCACCCAGAGAGAGTGGGAGTGTCTCCTCAAAACATCTCCAGGGGTGCGAGACCCACAGCCATCACTCCCACTGCCGCTCGGTGCCTCATGGGACTGCCTCTCCAGGTTGGCCTCTTCTTGGCTCACTTTCCTCTCACCACCCCCAAGCCGGAAAAACAGCACAGATCAGCAACAGCCCGTGCCCTGTCCACACCCCTCAAGAAAATGTCCAAGAATCTGGACTCTGTGGGGGACAGACCTCCGGACTTCAGGGAGAGAGGGGAGGGAGTGCTGGGAGTTCAAACTTGCAGGTAGAGAATATAAATGGTTTTATAAAGTTTTATGCCTGGCAGGAGAGTGCCATTGCACCCTAGTAGGGGGAGGAGGTCTGGTTTTTAGAGGGTCTCTCCTGAGGGGTAGAGTGGGAGGACATCTGAACTCTGCTCTCTTGTTTGCATGGAGGTATGGAGGTATGGAGTATGCTGTGAGCTGATCTCATGGGGGGAGGGGACTCCCGTCCACTTCGCGATGTGTTCTGTACCTTTTATTTGTATCCTTGGGGTTGCAGGTCGCTCCAGCAGGGTTGATGTAGTTCTTTGACCTTCTCTTTTTGCTCAGTTCCAAATCGTTGGCTTTCTTGCTAAATTTCTGTCCTTTAACTCTCCTTCTGGATGGAAGCATCTGCAAAAAACTGGCTACAGACTTCCATCTTGGCTCCTCCCTTTCTAGTAGTTAGATTTTTAATTTTTGAAGAACCTCTGTATTATCTTTAATAGTAGCTGTGCGAATGTATATTCTCACTAACAGTATACAGGATTCCCTTTTCTTCCAATTCTTGCCTATACAAGTTCTGACAATTAAGTTCATGAGCTAGCCATCATGCCCTTATGTTGGAGCACTATACAAACAGCTTGGTAAACTTTCATAATTTTGGTATCTCAATGTCTCACTGTTGTGTTTGTGTAGACATGAGGCCATGTATTGCTTACCGGTGTTCATTATTGTTACACATTTTAGTGTGCCATTGTAAGAATTCTAATTCAGAGCTTGAATTAGAGCAATGAACAAACATTAAATTTCTTGTTAAACTTGGCAAGAATAGAAGTGAAATCAGGGATATGTCAGTCTAAGTTTATGGTGATAATACCATGAAGAAAATGAGAGTGGACAAATGTATTAAAGATTTTTCTGAGGGGAAAGAAAGCATCATTGATGAAGAGAGGTCAGGGTGACCAGTAACGAGCAGAAAACATTGTCAAAATTTATCAAATTGTGTGTCAACATTGTCAACTGACTGTGACAAGCATGGAAGACCAAGTAAACATTAATAGAGAAACAGGGAAGTCTTAACAGAAAATCTTAGCATGAGAAAAGTGTATACAAAAAATGGTCCTGATGTTAGCTCACTGATGAACAAAAGCAAAGAAGAATCAAAGTTTGCCAAGACCTTTTCGAGAGGCAAGATGTTTTGGGTCATGTTATCACTGGTGATGAAACATGGGTGTATATCACCCTGGAACCAAGCATCATATTGTACAATGGAAGTTAGCCAATTCTCCATGACCAAAAATGTTCTGTAAGTCCAAATAAAGAATTCAAATGATGTTGCTAACCTTTTTTAGCACCAGAGGGATTATTCATTATAAATTTGTACCAACTGTACAAACAGTGAATAAAGTTTACTACTTGGAAGTGCTGAAAAAGCTTGAAAAAGTTAGACTAAAATGACCTGAACTTTTTGTCCAACAACTCATGACTCTTGCATCACAACAATGCACCATCTCACACAGCACTGTCTATGAGGTATTTTTTAGCCAGTGAATAAATAATTGTATTGGAACACCCTCCTGACTCACCTGATCTCCTCTGACCCTGTGACTTTTTTCTTTACCCAAAGATAAAGGAAATATTAAGAAAAAAGATATTTTGATGACATTCAGTACATCAAGGGTAATACAATGACAGCTTTGATGGCCAGTCCAGAATTAGAGGTTCAAAATTGCTTTGAAGGGTGTACTAGGCACTGGCATTGTGCATAACTTCTGAAGGGAGTATTCTGAAGGTGACCATACTGATAATTCAGCAATGAAGTATGTAGCACTTTTTCTAGGATAAGTTACAAACTTCATTGTCAGATCTTCTTATATAGCCAAAGGAAAAGAAATCCATGTTTTGAGAAGATAGCTACATCACTATACTCATTGCGGCATTATTCACAATGGCCAACATATGGAAACAACTTAAGTGTGCATCCACAGATGGATAAAGAAATTGTGATATCTATGTTCCTGAAAGTTTGACATTTGTTGTCCCTAGGGGCATCAGAAGAATGAGGACAAGTAGTTTGAGGAAGAAGAGATAAGTTTATTAAGTTGCAGGCAAATCAGGAGGTTGTCAGACTCCTGTCTTAAGGTACCAACATTTTGCTTCTAAGCAGAAGTCAGAGCTGTTAAAGGGGATGGCTCTGATTCATCCCATCTTCAGCTAAGACCTCTTCTGGACAATTCCCTTGAGCTATCTCCTGTGACACAAAGAACAAACGACACTTCCCTACCCCTCCCAATCACTGACCTGAGACAGGGATATAGATTTTAGTTCTCAAAACAGATAAGGGGGGTTTGAAGGGTAAGAAAACTTCTTTTTTACCCACTTTTAGGTCATTTTCTCTGTTCTATCAGAAGGATAATCTATGTTTGTAAGATTTTTGATAAATGAGATCTTCCCACCCCGTCGCAACTCCACAGCCCTCTGCCGTGAGACATTGGGAGGGGCCACAGCCTGGGAGCCGATCCCTGGAGGTTGGCGCATGCTCACAGCCCACTGCTGAGGGACGTGCAGCAAGGGGGAAGGTACCCTTGGGAGGAGCCTGGGAAGGTCCTGCCTGAACTAATTCTGCAATCCCAAATTATTGTGACTCTGGGTCAGCAACAATCTCTGTTTTCCCAGCAGGAGCTCAATTTGGCCAGAGGGTGCCCATAGCCAGGGCAAGGCAATTAGCATGAATTGTTCACAGCTGGTTAATATGGCTTTAATGTAAACTAAAAATTGCACATTCTGCTAGCTACACCAGCTAAGAATCCTTTGAGCCACTCGAAAGTCCATCCTAGGGTAGGGGTTAATCAATGTGCTTTTAAAAACAAAAGAAGAAGGACACTGGAAAGAACCCTGCCCCAAACTGCAAAGGGCTCCAGGTTAATGAGACACCCTCAGGAAAGCAAATAATTCTTTTAAGTACATGACTCAGACGATGAAGCAGGGGCTCTGGGGGCCCCTGCCTCATTGGCAACTCCAATCCAAATGTCCCCATAGAGGCCCTGGCTGCAAACTGACAGTGGGGACCGGACTGAGGGGGCCTGGGTTCCATGCCTCCCCACTGAAACCCCAGATGCAAATTGACAGTGGGGAATCAGCTGGTACTAAGCCACATGGGCAGAAGCAGTCCAGGGGAGGAGTCCCCCCACCTTCCTGCTATGGCCTGCCCTCCAGCACCAGCCATGCTCAGCATTCTGCAAGCCCAGCTGTGGAGAGGCAGCCATCAGCAGGAGGCGACTGAGAACTCCCTGCAGCTGCCTGGGGACAAACACAGGTAATTCCCTGGGGACAAATGCAAGCAATTAGTGAGAGCAAGGAACTGCACCAAAATCTACAGAAACTCACTTGAGGGTCCCGGGCCTTGGTGGAGCATGCAGGGGACTGCCATGGCAGAGAAGCTCACTTGAAAGGTAAGACGTCAACACACCTCGCCTTAGATCCCCTCTAATACTAAAGATTGGACATAGGATGGCACAACTAATCAGAGACAGAATTCTTGCAGACTCATCTCTTCCTCAGAGCTTTGGTTCGTCCTCTTAAGGCACTTGCATGAGTACACACATTGGAGTGTGATGCCTGGAGGGATTTGGCGGGACCTCATTTGAGAAGACACCATTTGCAACTGTTTATGTGCTTGTGGCCGTTGGGGCCCACTGCGCAGGGATCCCAGGACCCAGGGGGCCCACCCTTTTGATGACTGGCAGTTTCACTCAGATGCCTAGCCTTTTATTGGTAGTACCTTTTCTGGCTGGGTAGAGGCTTGTCCTATCCTGAAGAGAAGAAAGGAGCATCTGAGGTTATCAGAACCCTTCTGAAAGAATTCACTCTGAGATGGGCTCCTACCTACCAGGAGCTCCAGCCGGAGACAGAGCCTTAGCTGAGTTCTTGCAAGCATACACCAGCACAGAGCAGAAACAGGCCCGAGAGGCTGATAGCTGGCTGGGTGGTCAGGCAGATAGAGGATGGCATGCTGGTCGTGGATGCTGGGGGCAGGTGGCTGCAAAACCAGCTCAGTACGTCTTACTCAAAGAATTACCATGTTCAGCTACTCTAAGGGGGTGTCCATCAAGGGAAAGCCTGCATATTAGGGAGAGGGAAAAATGGGGAGATGTCAGTTAAAAGATACAAAGTTTTCATTAGATAGGATAAACAAATTCTAGACGTCTATTGCCTAGCATGGTGGCGAAGTTAATAGTAATCCATTGCTTACTTGAAAATCGCTAGGAGGGTAGATCTTTTTTTTTTTTTTTTTTGAGACAGAACCTCAAGCTGTCACCTGGATAGAGTGCTGTGGCATCACAGCTCACAACAACCTCCAATTCCTGGGCTCAAGTGAGTCTCCTGCCTCCACCTCCCAAGTAGCTGGGACTCCAAGTAGCTGTGGCCCGCCACAAGGCCTGGCCATTTTTTGGTTGCAGCCGTCATTGTTGTTTGGCAGGCCCAGGGGCTGGATTCGAACCTGCCAGCTCAGGTGTACGTGGCTGGCGCCTTAGCCTGTTGAGCCACAGGTGCCGAGCCAGGAGGGTAGATCTAATATGTTCTCACCACATCGATAAAGATCACAAGTATATGAGGCGATGGATATGTTAATTAGCTTGATTGTGTAATCATCTCGCAATGTGTATGTATATCCAAACACCACACTGCACACTGTAAATGTATTCACTGCAATTTGCATATGTAACAAGGTAAGAGAGGACACGAAAGAGCAAACTCCGTGCATGCAGGTGTCATGATACCCTTTTGTGTTTTCTCTTACCTTATTGCATATGCAAATTGCGATGGGATTTAGACCTGTGGCTGTCTCGCTTAGGGCCCGAGATTTAATTTCGATCATCATTGTTGGAGTGCTTGATTGGTGTGGTGGGTTAGAGCTAGGGAAAGGAGTTTACAGAGAAAGCCCTCCAAATATTGAGGGGAAGCAGCCAAATGAATTCTCAGGAACTCTGGCCCAGGGCTTCTGTTTTTCTTCTTTCCAAGTCTTCATTTGCTTTTCCTGTTACTGTGGAGGTGACTAACCCCACGTGACCAGCCAAAAACCATGAGCAAGGGAAGTGTACTCTCTATACAAATTTGCAGAGGATCAAGGAAAGATGGCCCTGTGCTATGCAAACGTCACAGCTCTTCCCTCTTGCTTCTGCCTCTGTTGCATAAGCAAGATCAGATATTTCGAAAGGCAGTCTGTGATTCCAGTTGGCACGCTGTGCTCACAAATAGCCCTTCAGCTTTTGATCAACGAAGCTTGTGGGGAAACTCCAACCCTGAAATAAATGGAAAGATTGTCTTAACCAAGAAGACTCTCCGGACTGCTGTAATTCCTTTGAGAAAATATAAGAATATGATGAAGACAGTATCCATCTGCAGGTATGGTTACTATCCAATTCTTTCTGGCAGATAATGGCAAGGACCAGAGTGGAGAACAGGACACCAGTAGGGGCTTTTCAAGTGGCATTTTGCAACCCCTTACATTGGTTCTTGAAGGTCTTGACCCCTTTGGGGGTTGAACAACCTTTCACAGGGGTCGCCTAAATACATCACGCATAGCAGATATTTACATTATGGTTCATAACAGTAGCAAAATTACAGTTATGAAGGAATACTACCCAACACATTCAGTTATGAAGTAGCAGTGAAAATAATTTTATGGTTGGGGGTCACCACAGCATGAGGAAGTGTATTAAAGGGTTGCAGCATTAGGAAGGTTGAGAACCACTGCCTTAGGAGGTAGTAAAGTCATTTTATTTGGGCATAAAACACACTTATAAAATGGAATACAATAGAAATGTAATAAAATTGAGTAACTAGAAAACATTGCAGTGCATCATATACAGTTAGGATAAGATAATACAACGTGTTAGAATGAACAATTTCTAGAGATCTATCCATTGAGAGACTCTAGGGGCTGTGTGTGTGTATTTCAGTCCGTTTGTGTGTGTGTGTTTATGTACCCACGTGTCCTAAATTGAGATTTGATATAAGTTTTTTTTTTTTTTTTTTTTTACTGTGGGCCTCATTCCAAAGCGTTTGGTAAACACTGCCATAATTTAGCCCTTTACTACATACTTTTGAGATTCTGACTTTAAAAACTAAAACTAAGGGTGGCACCTGTGACTCACTGAGTAGGGTGCTGGCCCCATATACCGAGGGTGGCGGGTTCAAACCCAGCCCTGGCCAAACTGTAACAACAACAACAACAACAACAACAACAACAACAACAACAAAACCCACAGAAAACCCCTAAAACTAAAATTCTAGCCACTTATTTCCAAGCTGTTCTAAGGCTATAACCCTTGCTCTTTTTGGCACAGTTTATCAGCTACTTTGGTGAGAGGAGATGACCTTAGGTGGAAATATGTTTCCTAAAAAAAATAAATGGGAGATTTATAATGAAGCCTCTGGAGGCAGATAAGGCCAGGGAGAGAGAACGCTAGATGACATGTGTGTGCACATCTGTGTGTGTTATAAAAGAGACTTAGAGACTGGGACTCATCAGCAGGCACCAGTAAAAAAATGCAAAGGTGTTACTAAAACCCTACTGTCCATGCTGAGTCCCCAACGACAGAAAAGGCTCAGAGATATGATGTGAGTCTCCACCTGCAGAATGAGCCTGAGAATCAGAATCCAGGGCTTCCTCCTTCTCCTGGCTCTGTTCCCCATCCCAGGGAAGAACTCTGCTTCTCATTTGTAACAGAACATGTAAAAGAACTTTGTGAAAACTCGGGAGAACGTCACGTTGTTCTGGAAATCACTGAGGAGGAACCCAGTGTACAAAGCTGTGTCGTGTTTATTTGATTGAATGTGTGATTATTTCTCCTGTCCCCTCTTATAGGATACCGACTTTGTTTCCAAAGGCCGTAGCTCGCAAATTGCCGGTGATGTTATGTATGTTAATTTTCTGGACCATTTACTTGGCTTCAAAAGAACACACAAAGGTGGGAGTTGTTTCCTTTTTCATAATTTCACAGAAGGTCACAGTGACACCATTTGAATGATCCCCTTTGTGGTAGTAAGAAATAAAAGTGAAAAGCATGTTGTCTTAGCAAAATGTGGATGAGAGGGTACTCTGTTCAGCATTAATCCCTTTGACAATGGGTAGTATACATCATTATTGCTTTTTCAATGGCAGGCGGGTTTACAGCCTTCTCTGCACTATTATACTTGGCACTGCTAACCATCACACTGCAAAATTCTCTTCCCCCTTGGCCTCTGAGATTCTCAGTTGATCAAATTTCTGTTTCAGTCCTCTGCCTTCCTCACAGGGGTTTTCTTATTCTTTGAGACATTTAGTTAGTGTTTTTTTGGTTCTTCTCTTTCTGAAGTCAATCTTAACTGACCTTGCTTCCAGTTTCCCTTCCTCCCAACTAGTTAGGACAAAAATAATCTTTTTTTTTAAACAAGTGAACAGTTTATTAAGAATTAAACAAAGGGCTCGGCGCCTGTGGCTCAACAGGCTAAGGCACCGGCCATGTACACCTGAGCTGGTGGGTTCGAATCCAGCCTGGGCCTGCCAAACAACAATGATGGCTGCAACCAAAAAATGGCCGGGCGTTGTGGCGGGCGCCTGTAGTCCCAGCTCCTTGGGAGGTGGAGGCAAGAGACTCGCTTGCACCCAGGAGTTGGAGGTTGCTGTGAGCTGTGATGCCACAGCACTCTATCCAGGGTGATAGCTTGAGGCTCTGTCTCAAAAAAAAAGAATTAAACAAAGGTATGATATGATACAGTACAAGCAAGATACTCAAGATAGGTATAATAGTACTACTCACACAAAAACTTAAATTTCACCTCAAAAAAAAAAATCACAAGACAAAAGAGAAAGCAATTTCACTGTTATATTTCATGCAAAATTTTAACTCTGCTTCCCTTTTATCCCAGAGTAGGTTTTTTTTTTGTTGCTCTTGTTTATTTTTTTTTTCATTGAGAAATCTTTTGAATGATCATGAAGTGTTCAAGTCAAAGTAAGACTAATGAAGTAAGATATTCAAGTGAAAAAAAAATAAAAATAAAAATAAATTCTATCTTACCACTGATCTGTGGTCTGTGTGTTCATTCTTTGAATCCCCGAGACCAAGTACCTATTGAAGAAAGAAATTCTAGCAAATAGGGGCTGGAGGCAGGTACAGGTACCTATAAAGCAATGATGTCAGGAATTCTTGTGGTGACAGAAATGTTCTATAAAAACAACAACACAATATGTACCAATATCAATATCCTGTATCAATATCAATATCAAGTAATGATATTGTAGATTTTTACAAGATGATACCATTGGGGTAAACCAATTAAAGAGTACACCCGATATCATGGCATTATTTCATATAGCATCAGGCCTATCTTCAATTATCACAAAATTAAAAGTTTAATTCAACAACAAATTTAGAAATATTTTAAAAGCCAGTAGAATGTTAAATGTTAGGAAATATGCCTGAAACAGATACATGGCATTAATCTTCATTATTAAGTGGCTGAATTCTTTAAGATCTTTTTACTATAGGAGGCAAGTATTAAGAGTGGAGTTAATTCAGAATTCACTTTGCCACACAAAGGATGTTTTGTTGAAGGTCTATGTTCCATCACCCTTTGTAACTTCTATTCAAACGTTTAAATTGCATTATTACCAGAACAAACTAAAAGCTAACCCAAGGTTAGCAAGGTGCTAGGTGTTACTAATTATTTTTATGTTTCTGTACATCCAAGTGTGAGAACAAGGCTAAAAGAGGAGTCTTAAATGTTAATTTATGACTGATGAGCCAGTGAGAACTCCAAAGAGATTTGTTATTTTGGAGATAGTTATTTATTTTTTCAAACCAATGTGAGATCCTAGGAACACTGGATTGTAAAGCTAGACACTACATATTTATTTTTGTGCAGCTGTTTAACTATAATAACGACTTGGTATGTTAGGGTGATATCTGGTTTTCACTACATCACTTTAGAAGGAACAGGAAATTGGCACCCTGAAATGGGGACGCACGAAAACGGGTGCATTATCTGCTGTAAGTAAATAATAATCCATTCTCTGTCAGACACTTGTGGTAGTGCTTCATAAAATATTAACAAATAAATTGTATAGAAATAATATTTTGAGACACACTAGTTCCTTTGAATTAATGAAATTAGCTTCTTTCTTTTAAATTAAAGAAAGAACTTACCAGCCAAGTGACATCATAATAATAATAGAATAGAAAAATCCTTCAAGTAAAGATTTAAATAAGGCAGAGTAGCAATAATGCATGGAACTTTAATTATGTGGAGACATTTCAACAGAGTGCCGAAACAATAGTCTACATATTTTAGGCCAATTTATAGGCACATAGATAAAAAGATTCTTTGGTTGGCCAAACTTTAGTCAGACTCATGAAACTTCTGCTTAGGTCATCTGTGAACTTACCTGTACAATTCAATTTTCAAAAGAAGTCTGCTAAATCAGTTCAGAGAGAATGTCTTACTCCTTGTATGTGATCATCTTTAATACCTGTTCACGTTTCTCCTCCTCTACCGTCTCTCAGATCATGGCTGATCGCATGGCCTGTCTGCGGCAAGAATCCTGCTCGATTTCTTTAGCCAGCCTTCCCCACAGCCTGGTGTTATTAGTTATTTTCCTTATTAGTTATTTTCCTCTTAGTAATTTTCTATCCACTGATACCCACCTGCTCTTTGGATATCAATTCTCACCTGCCCACTCCGTATTCGGAGTTGAAATAGTGGTCCCCGTATCTATCAAGATGATCCTGTATAGTTTGCCTTACCCTGCTTTAGAAAGTGCTAACAAATAAGTTTTAATCTAAATTAGAAAACCTCAGAAGAATGAATAATGAAGTTTAGTATTAATTCTTTAAAAAAATGCTGCTGTAAGATATAATAGCTGAATTATCAGACATTCACGATAGAATTCCTGATAGATAAATATGACAAATATGTGCTATGTAGCACATGGAAGGGAAGCATGTTTGCATATTAGATGTGAGAAAGGCTGATGTATACATACATATACATAACTTTATACATATATATGAATATGTATACATGTATGTATGAAGTTAGGAAACAGTCCACAAGATCACTTTCACTTTTGATGCCCAGCACAAATTTAGGAGGGGTTTCCAGAACCCAAGGTTTGATAATTCACTAAAAAGAACTCACATAATGTAATACTTATGATTACGGTTTATCACAGTGAAAAGACACCAATTAATTTTAACAATCAGAAAAGCTCACCTTGGCATATTGTCCAGAGTCTTTAATGGGCTCCTTCACACGGACATGGTCATATAGTCAACGACCCACATGGTTGACCTCACACTCCAGGTCCTCTTCAGGTTCAGTGGCTACCACATGATGCAAAGTCCCTACTGTAAGTCAAATTGTTAGACTACCTGGCACATCCCAAATCCACCAAGCAAAAAGTACAGTACTTACTTTTAAAGTAAGGCCTTCCAAAGCATTAGTAATTCCTCCCAGGAGCTGGAAGGCAGAGCAAAACCCATACCTCTCTTTATGCAACATTAAACTCTTTACTATGGAGTATTTTGATAAAACACTCCTGACTTTTAAGTCTGGAACAAAGAATACAGAGTCCATCTTTCATTTTCAAATGAAGACCAACAGTACCAATAGCCCGCTTTAAAAATTGAAATGCTGGGTAAGACCTTCACATGGAAGTGAGACCATTCATTTAATTCCATTATTGAGACTTAGACAATCTTCATCAACCTAAGGTTCAAGTACTCATTTCAGTAAATTCCTATTCAAAAACAAGCTTATAAACCAATAAAATTGCCTTGCAAATTTCTCCAGCAAATTCTTGAGAAACAATTTATTCAGACAAAGATTTTGTTCTTCTGGGCAACATTTGTTCTACTGAAGAGTAAGTTATGCATGTAAGAAACTATTTACTTATCAAAAATAGATTGCTCACTGATACTTTTTTGTTACTGTGTTAACCAATCTTAAACCTCTAGACAAATTATTCCTTTGAAATACACCTTATAATAAAAAACAAGCAAAATCCCAAACGTACATTGATATGCATTTTTTAAAAAATGTGCATACTTCCAAAGAGACTCAGATTACAAGATTATTTTTTCACAAAAATGTCACCTAGGCAAATTTTTAAAAATGTGAAAAACTTAAGTATGTCTCTGTCTTAGATTCCCCAAACAATAAACTGAACATAAGACTTTCATCCCACCATATCTCTTTCCTTGTTCTATCTACTACATCACTGTTTTCTTCCATTGAACAAATGCCGCTAACAACCCAGGAACTTTCAACATTCCGTTGCCTGTTAAAGTTAGGCCATAATTGGAAGCCACATGCCCACTACAACTTATTTTAAGCCATAGTCTTGGGGGGTGAGAGCTGCTGTTAAAGATGTTGAGAAACCTAGAAAGATGGACAGAAGATTATAGAAGAAATTAGAATGCATACAGTTCTAGGAATGGAACCTAGGAATGCAAACAAAATATGGAAAACGCTGAGTATCCTTCACTTCGCCTCTGGAGCTTCTTCTTTGTGAAAAAAACTACAGTTTAATAAAGTCCTACTAACAAAAAAAGATAATTCCTTAGAAGACTCCAGGAACTGGTCCTTTTATACGTTTATGTAACAACCATGTGTAGGTCCTGACACAGATGTGCTGTCTCTCTCTTCATGGCTTGTGGCTAGCCTTATGCCAGAAATAGAGAATTTAAAATACAGCAAAATCTTGGATGGAAAGTATTTCTTCTGCCAGATCTCCTACTATTTTCTGCATATGTTGAAATAGTCTTAGAATAAAAACAGAGTAAGACCAGGAAGGACTGATGTTGATGAAATTTACACACAAAACAGATGGGCCTCTTCCATCCGGGCATTAGGTACAGGAAAGAGAGACTTGAGACACCAGCAGAACTCCAGGCAGAAACCAAGTTTGGGAAAAACTGTCCTCCTTCACCCAGAACGTGAAGGAGAAATAATATTAGTCAGCTAAGCAATGAAGGTGCTCTGGCAAAGTGCCCTGTTTCCTATCTTACAGATAAATAATAACAACAAACAATACATCTAAATATGAAATGAGAACTCTGCGGATGTTTGACAGATACAGGCATGGAATACCTTCATTAAACTTCTGACACTCTCACACAAGAGTTTCTTCATTTCAAGAAACTCTGCTCAGGATCTTTCTTTAAATAACCCACAGGTAAGACACTTTTTGTGCCTAGGTCTATAACCTCTATACTTGGTGTTATTTTACAACAAAAGAGTAAATATCCACTTTTCTTTGTGTTTTACCAGAAGAGTTAAGTCTCAGGGGTTTACTGAAGTCCTCTTCCCTCAGCAGGCATTTGAGTTCCCTTGGATTTCCTTAGAATTCTATCCTTATCTGAACGTGCAGATGACCTTTGCTATGTCTTCAATCTAAGATAATGAGTTCTAAGACTGTTGTAGCTATCATCTACAAGCTCAGAGAGAATAGCAAACTTACAAGTTCATAATGTAATACTATAAAACATCCTCTAGGATATGGCTTATACCCAGGAAGCAAATTCTTATAACATTTTTCCCCCACACATTTACACCCAATTCTCCTTTTTCTATCAAAAGAGAAAACTCCTCAGAATTCTAGTATCTTTCTGACAACATTCTATATTCCAGGTACATTTATTAAAAATCTGTCCCTCAGCAAGTCTCAGCTCAGTTTTGTTTTGAGGCCCACACTTTATGACAGGAGCAGGTGCACATCTTAACAGACCTCTACAATGTGTCACCTCCCAAGATGCACATGGTGTTCCCATTGCAGAATTCACACCATTCACTGGGGCTTGCTGAATGTCTAGAAAGAAGACAGATAATATATTCACTGACAGCAGCAAAAATTTAGGGGTTGCCCCTTAATTTCGGATGTTACGGAAACTATGAAGTTTCTTGATTTCAGCAGAATCCTCCTTAAGAATAATTAAAAGACCGAAAGTATTTTTAAATGCTCCATTGCCTGTAGAGTCATATAAAAAGGAATAATAGAGAAGAAATGACTTTGCTTAGCATTATACGAGATTACAAGCATTCATTAAAACTTTGTCTTGTAATGCTTCAAAGTGATTTTGGGGGAGTTTCAAAAAGCCGTTCCTAGAATGTCAGCAATATTCTCCAGAATCTGAAAAAACATACCCAGAAAAATATAGTTGAAATTTCTGATAACCCCTGGCACTTTTAGAACAACATTTGATAGCAGCAGATGTCATCAAGTGGAATCATGTAAAAAATTAAATCAGGTGGTTCCTGTGGCACAAAGGAGTAGGGGCCGGCCCCATATGCTGGAGGTGGTGGATTCAAACCCAGCCCTGGCCAAAAACTGCAAAAAAAAAAAAAAATATATATATATATATATATTTAAAACATCAAATTATTCAACACAGATAAAACAAGTTGCCAGTACACTCCATCAACATCAGTGGACAACTTTTAGTAAAACTGATGATATCTTTGGTGATAGACCACTAGCATAGGTCTGATAAAACTGTAAAAGTATATCATAGAAAGATCCTTAGTCTTGACACTCTTTTAAGTTCCTCTAAATAGATTTTATACAACTGGGGTGAATTTTGAATAGATCATGATTATCTTTTTTTATGCAAAAGATGAATTTAAACTTTACTTTCCTAGAAAGCTATGGCCATGGAGGCAACAAAAATATTATTAGATTTTGAGTTCTCTGAAGTGGAAGAACTGACAATCTAAGAACTTTACTCTAAAGGCACGGATGACAAATTTGTTGAGGTATTGTTTTTCTTTGGAAAGAGTTTGCAAAGCCTTGCCATTGATAAATATATTTTTATTATTTCCTAATCAAAATTTTCATAAAAAGCAGAGAAAAGCAATAGCATTTTGAAATTAACACTGTCAACTAATCTGATATAATTGGGCTTTTTTAGACATCATGTTGCCAGGAACCTCAAGATCTGTTACAATCATTGATCCTCATTGATTAAAATTTATCAATGGTCATGCTGTAACATTCAGCTTTTCCCCCTAGTTCAGAATCCACATTAATGCAAGACAACATGAAAAAATATTGAAGTGACTCATGAAGTATATTCAGCCTGCTATATCCAAGTACAACCTGCCTTCTCTCAGGGCTCTTTCAAACACAAAGCATGGGAACTTCATCTCCCGGAAAAAAGAAATATTTCTTAGAATCACATTAAAAAATATTTACCATCCACTTTTAACACTGGCATAGCAATTACTCACCATCGAGTAGAGCCCTGGATTCGTGACCCTCAACTGAGAAGACACACAGGTTTTATTCATCATGGTCCTTGTTTTCATCTAAGTGAGAGAAATAAAACCACAGATCCTCAAAAGTCGTTGGAAGAAAGAGAACAACCCCAAGGTCACAGAGCCATGCTGATGAAAGTGGGGTACATGGTCTCTACTTACGGTACTGAATTCAGAAATTGCCTTTGTTGTTTCTTTCTCCAGCAGGTGTGTTTTTGTTTGTGTCTGGATTGGTTCTGTGTTGTTTGCTGTTTAGTGAAGTTATCCCACTACCCTTTTTCATTACTTTCTGCCATTTAAATGGGAAACATCTTTTTCCCTCTTCCTATCAAGGCCATTGGTTATTTTATGATATGATCA
>CAUYON010094039.1:0-10335 GCA_963573935.1 Arctocebus calabarensis | reverse complement strand
TACACCTGAGCTGGCGGGTTCGAATCCAGCCCGGGCCTGCCAAACAACAATGACAGCCGCAACCAAAAAATGGCCGGGCGTTGTGGCGGGTGCCTGTAGTCCCAGCTACTTGGGAGGTGGAGGCAAGAGACTCGCTTGAGCCCAGGAATTGGAGGTTACTGTGAGCTGTGATGCCACAGCACTCTATCCAGGGTGACAGCTTGAGGCTCTGTCTCAAAAAAATATATATATATACTGAATATATATATACATATATATATATGTATTAGAAACAAAGTCTCACTCTGTCACCCTGGGTAGAACACCATGGTGTCATAGCTCACAGTAGTTTCAAATATTTAGGTGGAAGTGATCCTCTTGACTCAGCATCCCCAGCAGCTGGAACTACAGGTGCCCACCATAATGCCCAGTAGTGACAGGGTCTCACTCCTGCTCCAGCTGGTCTCAAACTCATGAGTTGTGATAATCCACCAGCCTCAGCCTCCTAGAATGCTAGGATTATAGGCATGAATCATTGTGCCCAGCCTATACTGAAAATCTTGAAGAATATTTTTCAACTTTAGAAAACAATCCTTTGTTGGGTGGTGCCTGTGGCTCAAAGGAGTAGGGTGCCAGCTCCATATACTGGAGGTGGTGGGTTCAAACCCAACCCCAGCCAAAAACTGCAAAAAAAAAAAAAAAGAAAAGAAAACAATCCTTTGTAGCGTTTTAATAGGCATTACATAAAAAAAAATCAATATGGTTAATAAATATGACAAGTGGGAATATAATCATAATTAGACAAATTTTCTTTATTTCTTAAAGTATTTAACATGTGCTATCTATTGTAAATCTCTAAAAGTGTAAAATGGTTAGCATTTCTCAAATGTATTTGAACGTGGAGTGTTACTCTTAGTAGGATATTAACAAGCAAATATTCCTCTGAACAATCTGGCAAATATTCATGTACATCAATTATGATCTAACTTTTTTCTTATTTTTTTTGTAGAGACAGAATCTGACTTTACCACCCTCAGTAGAGTGCCATGATGTCACACAGCTCGCAGCAACCTCCAACTCCCGGGCTCAGGCGATTCTCTTGCTTCACTCAGCCTCCCAAGTAGCTGGGACTACAGGTGCCTGCCACAACGCCTGGCTATTTTTTTTTTTTTTGCTACAGTTTGTCTGGGGCGGTGTTAGAACTTGCCACCCTCAGTATATGGGGCCGGCACCCTGCCCATTGAGCCATAGGCACTGCATCATGATCTAACGTTTTTATACAATTTAATGTATTAGGATTATTTTGGTCACAGGTGACAAAAAGCATAATTCAAGGTGGCTCATATAATAGAGTTAGAAAATAATGAAGACTCAAGGATAGTGTAAAGTAGAGGTTTAGTGATGACACAAAATAAATGCTTCTGTCTGTTCTCTTACTCTACTCCACCTGACTTATTAGGTGCCATATGAAAGTTTGTGCCCTGCCACCAAAATTCAGATTTTGAAACCCAGTCTCCAATGTGATGATATTTGGAAATGGGGCCTAGGAGGAGGGATGAGGCCATGATGGCAGACCCCTCATGAGTGGGATTAGTCCCTTTGTAAAGGAAACCCCAGAAACTCCATTCATAAGTGCAAGTGGTATGTCCGTCACACAATCAGGCAATACGTGGATACCTATATGAGTGTCTAAATGTTTATTTATTTTTTTAGAGATAGAGTCTCACTTTGTTGCTCTTGGTAGAGTGCAATGGCTCTCAGCTTCATAGCTCACAGCAACTTCCAGCTCCTGGTCTTAGGTGATTCTCTTGCCTCAGCCTCCCGAGGAGCTGGGACTACAGGCGCCCGCCATAGCACCCGGCTAATTTTTGGTGTTGCAGTTTGGCCGAGGGCCAGTTCGAACCTGCCACCCTCAGTATATGGGGCTGACACCCTACTCACTGAGCCACAGGCACCTCTCATATTTTCATAATTTTAAACACTATTTTACAACAAGGAGATGATTTATCTTAAACATATTTGGCTTTTAACTTACATGTATCAAAGTATGTCCTACATGTAACTTGCTTATTGGGCTCCTACATAGGAATTTAAACGACCCCTAGTTTCCAGAATGAGCCTAACATATGATTCTATTCATTCGCTACAGTCTACAATTGCCAACCAGATACACACAGAGATAGCTGAAGAGTACCTCTGTTCCCATCAGCTCCTTGTACCATCTTCATCTTTCCTCTGTGTCTGACACATTTCATATTACTGTTGTTAAATGTCCCTTAGCTACAGGGCTAATGTGCTTATGTCTGTAAGGAGTCTCATGTGAACCTGTGAATAATTAAAGATGCATTCGGTTCCTGCAGAGCCATCATGATTTCTTGAACAAGCCAAAATACCTAGAGACCCAATCATACAATTTCCTTAAGAAATAGTCTAGCTTTGAGGAAGAAGTCCTATCACTCAGCAATGCGTATAATAATTACTCCCAGCAGTATGTCTAGCGCTATATAATACTCAATTTACAGAATGAAAGGTAATGTAATGCAATAGAAAAATAGCTGTTTATTTTTTGTGTGTGTGAGACAGAGTCTCAAGTCGTTATCCTAGAGTGCCATTGACATCACAGCTCACAACAACCTGCAACTCTTGGGCTCAAGCAATCCTTTTGCCTAGGTTTTTCTACTTTTAGTAGAGACAGGGTCTCGCTTTTTGTGTAGGCTGGTCTCAAACTCGCGAGCTCAAGCAATCCACCCACCTACGCCTTCCCAGAGTGTTAAAATAGCTGGTTTTAAAGAGTGAATGGCCATTATCAACTATGAGAAGTGTCTTTAGGGTGGAGCCTTTATATTAGTGTTTCACAGGATTTGTGTTTTAATTAACGTCCTATTCAGCTTGCTATAATTTTCATTGAGCTTTTCCAAAACAACAACAACAACAAAAAATCGAAATTTATCTTTGATTAAAAGCTAAAAGCAAACTGCCAAAGAATGAGACAAATTTTGGAGAAAGGAATCTATCAGAAATAATATTCTAAGAGGATAATGAATACTCAGACAAATAAAGAACAAGATATAGTACAAATATGAAATATAAGAAGAAAAAAATATATATATATTTTTCGAGACAGAGCCTCAAGTTGTCACCCTGGATAGAGTGCTGTGGCATCACAACTCACAGCAACCTCTAATTCCTTGGCTCAAGTGAGTCTCCTGCCTCCGCCTCCCAAGTAGCTGGGACTACAGGCGCCCGCCACAATGCCCGGCCATTTTTTGGTTGCAGCCATCATTGCTGTTTGGCGGGCCCGGGCTGGATTTGAACCCGCCAGCTTAGGTGTACGTGGCTGGCACCTTAGCCCGCTGAACCACAGGCGCCGAGCCAAGAAGAAAAATACTAATTGTTTTTTTTTTAAGGGACAAACTCTCACTTTGTTGTACTCGGTAGAATGCTGTGACATCTGGCTCAGTGCCTATGCATACATTGTCCAAGGGTATGTGAGTATAATCCCTTTTCTCAGGATGTCACAATACTGAATTTTGTCAAAATATAAGCTATGCCATCTTATTAGTTGAAAAGTAGTAGCCCAATGATATTTGGATTTGAACTGCCAAATGGTCTTGAGCATCTTCGTACATCTTCACTGGCAATTGCTCTTTATCTGTTGTTTCTCTTTTTCTGTGTATTATTTGTCCATATTATCTACTCTTTTGAACAAGTTTTTTGTGTTTTCTTAATAATTTTTAAGTTTAAAAGATGAAATTTTTGGCTGGGTGTGGTGGCTCATGCCTGTAATTCTATCACACTGGGAGGCTAAAGCGGGTGGATTGCTTGAGCTCATGAGTTCGAGACCAGCCTGAGCAAAAAAGCAAGACTGGAGTGGCGCCTGTGGCTCAGTAGGTAGGGTGCCAGCCCCATATACCAAGAGTGGCAGATTCAAACTCGGCCATGGCCAAACTGCAACAAAAAAATATCCAGGCATCGTGGCAGGCGCCTGTAGTCCCAGCTACTTGGGAGGCTGAGGCAAGAGAATCACCTAAGCCCAAGAACTGGAGGTTGCTGTGAGCTGTAACACCACAGCACTCTGCCTCAAAAAGAAAAAAAAAAAAAAAGAAGACAATCTTTTTAATCTGCTGCCTATAATTCTAATAAATTTTCCTTCACTTATCTTTTAAGAATTATTTGTGACCTCGGGCCCGCCAAACAACAATGACGGCTGCAACCAAAAAATGGCCGGGCGTTGTGGCTGGCACCTGTAGTCCCAGCTACTTAGGAGGCCGAGGCAAGAGACTGGCTTGAGCCCAGGAATTGGAGGTGGCTGTGAGCTGTGATGCTGTAGCACTCTATCCAGGGTGACAGCTTGAAGCTCTGTCTCAAAAAAAAAAACAAAAAACAAAACTATGGGAAGGCAGGACACAGCCCAAGACAGATCACAAAGGGAAGGGGATGAGACACTCACTGTGGCAAATGCTAATTGCTCCCTTTGGTGTTTTTAATTGGTCAGGATTTTGAAACCTGGCATAGAGAGACCATCTTCATGGATCATTTCACCTCAAACCACCATATGGGTCTTTTTTTTTTTTTTTTTTTGAGATAGAGCCTCAAGCTGTCACCCTGGATCCAGTGCTGTGGCATCACAGCTCATAGCAACCTCCAATTCCTGGGCTCAAGCGAGTACTCTTGCCTCCGTCTCCCAAGTAGCTGGGACTACAGGAGGCCGCCACAACGCCCGGCCATTTTTTGGTTGCAGCCGTCATTGTTGTTTGGTGGGCTCGGGCTGGATTCAAACCCGCCAGCTTAGGTGTACATGGCTGGCGCCTTAGCCCGTTCAGCCACAGGCGCCGAGCCACACCATATGGTTCTTATAACTGAGAACTTTCTCCTTAGAATAACTAAGTTTGATCTGAAGAGCAAGTTCTCCTCAAATCTGACTTCCTTAGACCCAAATCTTGCTTGCTGATACCACATGCTGGAGAAAAGGTAGCATGTCTGGCTTCTTGGCTGTCAACCACGATGAATCCTAGGTTACACTAGAAATGAAGCAGAAAACTGCGAACAGTCTGAGCAGGAAAGCAGAAAGGAGGCCAAGGATTACCCACCCCCCACTCATAAAACAAACAACACTATTTGATCTCACGTAATGAAATGGTTAGAAACTGAGTAACAACTTGGAAAGGAAAATCCATGATTATATACTCTTTCTAAGACAAGTTCTCTATACTGTAAAATGCCAGCTACTAATTCAAATTTTAAAATGCTCAAACTATGGATAGTATTTACAGAAAAGTCCCTTTTAGGAATTAGTTCTTCCTTGCACTTGTTTTCAGTGTAGTTCTGACTCATCACTTAAATGATTCCTACATATTTATTGCAGGCTTAGGTCCTGGGTTGGTTTCATCGCCACCCTTTGTTCTTCTTCAAGTTAGTTAGATTTTTATTTTTAAATTTCAGGTTAATGTGAGGGTTTAAACAATTAGTTTATAATGTTTGCATTTGTTAGGTACAGTCTCTCTTGTAGTTGTATCCCACACCCAAGAAGTGTGCCATATACCCTTCCTTACATTGTGCCCGTTAAGTGTGAGTATACCAACCCCCTCCCTCCTCTACTTTCCTGGTTCCTGCTGCCCCCAGTTTCAATTGAATTGAGCTTTTGTCTTATGTGGGCATGTATTAGATGATCTATTGGCTTCATATTAGTTAAATTATATTTTTACCATTGTATTTTAAACATATGTAACCAACTGATTATACCTTCTGATAAAGTTTTATCTTTATTACTTTTTAAAAAAGAAATATCAAAAATTTACCTTGAATAAAGCAGAGTTTAAAAAACAGAAAATGAGAACTGGGATACCAAGATTATTTTGGCAGTAAGCCTAGTTTTATGCATTTAAAAAAAAAACTCTAAAAAAATGAAGCTTAAGTGGCTTACATTTTATGCTTTCAGTGGTTAATAGTTTAACAATTACTTTACCCAGAATTCCCAAATTGTCCACAAACACCACAGGCACAATTAGCTCATTTACAAAATGATCTTTTTGATAAAGATGACTGGCTAAGAAATAAAGGAAGAAAGGCAACACTCAAAATGTGCATGCTAAACTCATTCTTGAGGCATTTAGCTAACAAGTCCCTCTTTAATCCCAAGCAGGGTAGTCATGCTTCACCCAGAATTCCTGCATAATGATGATTTGCCTCTGAAATTTCCCATGAGGTTTTATAGTGTTCCACGTATTCCAGTGGCAGTCCAGAACCAACAATCCAGAAAAGGATTTTTCAGGTAAGTAGGGTATATTTTGACACATAGTCTGTGCATAATACAGTGATTAAGGCATTTTAGGGGGAAATGAAAGTTTAACAAAACCTTTCTGAAACATAATTGAGAGTCTTCATGAAATAAGGAAGACCATACACATATTCAGTATCCTATCTCAGTTTCTGTGAAGTGCTTTCAAAAGATATTTAACACTGAAAGTAATTAGTACAAAATCAGAATTTGAATCCTTGACTTTTGCTCTGAAAATTTTTACTCAGTATTTTAAACATGGAAAAAAATTGTGTTAAATTCTTATGTTTACTATTTGTCATCCTTTTTTTAAATTCATATATTTTTCTGAGAGAGGATACCTAAGAAGGGTGAGGTCTAGGAGAACAGGTCTTCTCAAGCAGACCACAAGGATACACTTGCAGGGTCCTCTCTATGGTGACTCAGCTCTTAGGAATTTATAAACTTAACTTCCTGGAACTTGGAAATTTCCAAGTTCTGTGAAATCCTGTTGTGCTATAAAGGCTGGAATAGCATCTCCCGCTTGATTCAAACTGGCCAATGAGAAATGTACCTGTGGGGTGGAACTTTTTGACTGTTGATAAAAAGGGAAAGTCAGAGAGCCAGTTAGAGAGCGCAGCCATTTGGAATCCGTCTATGCTGTAAGCTCCCAGCTGGTGAATAAAGCCCTTCCTCTTATAAACGTGGTGTTTGGTTGTTCTTTCTCTCCACTGGGCCTCGTCTTCCTGCAACATTTCTAGTTTACTTCTTTACCAAAAATTGTGTGATGTCTGATCCATACTTTGATGCTAGAGATTGTCTTCTCACCTGGCTTCTTTCCTTGGCTTGTCTGGCAGTTCTCTAAAAGTTAAAAAAAAAAATGCATGAGTGCACATCAGGAAGAAAAGCACTGGCTACACAAGCTCAAGAACTCTGTGTATTGTTAGTCTGGAAATACCTACATTGTTACTATACCGATTTACCAGGGCTTGGCCACTAGGGGAAGTCTCAACTATAAGGCAGAGTACTCTAGCAGCTGCGGAAAGTAACCTGAGGCCCTAGGTTCACTAGGACTACACAGGGAGGGGAAAACATACAACTCTAGGGGGATATCTTGCTACCAGGTGAAAACCAGAATCCCTCATCTGGGGATTAGGGAAGGTCATGATTCTCATGCAGTGGGTGCTCATAAGGCATCTTGGGATTTCCCAGTGTGCACTGGGTAGAAAGCCCATTCATTTCCTATACTCCGGGCCCAGAAACAATCCCCAGCTCAATAGACAAGTGGATACAGAAAATAAAACAAGATATACCAGGATGGGATTCTTCTGCTAATCCCCTAAATAAAAGTTTTCATGAGATTCTGAAAAAGGAATTATAGAAGGGGATGCATTTTCTTTGGCCATTTCTTAATTCTTGTATATGTCTTGAATTTACTAATTATTTGCACAGCTGAGAAATAGGATAATTTTTCTCCCAACTGAAGTCCATGTATATGTGAGGTGATCCAGATGGAAAAGGCTGAAAGAAAAAAGAGGGCTAAAACTAAAACAAAGAGAAAAAACAAAAACCTACACAAAAAAACCCTGCCATGGCTTGGTGTCTGTGGCTCAGTGGTTACAGCACCGGCCACATACTCTGGGGGTGGTGAGTTTGAACCCAGCCTGGGCCTGCCAAACAACAATGACAACAACAACAACAACAACAACAAAAAGGAGGGTGTTGTGGCGGGAGCCTGTAGTCCCAGCTACTTGGGAGTCTTAAACCCAAGAGTTTGAGGTTGCTTCTACTGAGGGCAACTCTGTCTCAAAAACAAACAAACAGGCTCGGCGCCTGTGGCTCAACGGACTAAGGCGCCAGCTACATACAACTGAGCTGTCAGGTTCGAATCCAGCCTGGCCCCGCCAAACAACAAGGACGGCTGCAACCAAAAAATGGCCGGGCATTATGGCGGGCGCCTGTGGTCCCACCTACTTGGGAGGCAGAGGCAAGAGACTCGCTTGAGCCCAGGAATTGGAGGTTGCTGTGAGCTGTGATGCCATGGCACTCTACCCAGGGGGACAGTTTGAGGCTCTGTCTCAAAAAAAAAAAAAAAAACAACACAAAAACAAACAAACAAAAAAGAAAACCCAAACCCTGCCTAAACAACATGATCCCATTTATGTAAAAATGTTTGCAAAGAAATCTAAAATATTAAAAGAAGGCTTGTAAAGAGCTCACATAATATGAACATTGGTGAAGGATCTAAGTAGTTCTCTAAAGTGTAAACATAGGCTCAGCGTTCATAGCTCAATGAGTAAGGCACTGGCCACATACACCAAAGCTGGAGGGTTCTGGCCTGGTCTGGGCCTGCTAAACAAGAATGCAATCAAAAAATAGCTGGGCATTGTGGCAGGCGCCTGTAGTTCCAGCTACTCGGGAGGCTGAGGCAAGAGGATCACATGAGCCAAAGCCTTGGAGGTTGCTGTGAGCTGTGGCTCCATGGCACTCTACCAGGGTTACAGATTTAAATTCTGTCTAAAAAAAAAAAAAAAAATCAGTGAAACCAATGGCAGCCCATTCTTCTCCTACCCTATCAGTATCCACTGGTGTAGTTAATTGGCCCTTTGTTCACTAGCGGGCTTTTGAGGGGACATAGATGAGTAAACTCCTTTGGAAAATAGGCTGGTGATCAATTCCCATGCTGTCAAAATTATCCAAATACTTTGACTCTGTAATTTTATATCTAAGAATATATATCTATATCTATATCTATATATATATGTATACTTTTTTTTTTTTTTTTTGAGACAGTCTTACTGTGTTGCCCTTGGTAGAGTGCTGTAGCATCATAGCTCACAATAACCTTCAACTCTTGGGCTTAAGCTATTCTCTTGCCTCAGCCTCCCTGGGACTACAGGTGTGTAATGCAAATCTTTACATGTTGAGTTGACTTGGTCCTAACGATATATTATCAAGGTCCTCAGATATTTCAGGACACCCTTAGCCATATGCAGACATGTGTCAATGTTCAATTCACCAATTTTCCAATTTGAGGGTCTGGTCTCTTTAAGACTGTACAATACCTAAGCTGTATTTATTTTATTTTTTCCTAGAGGATGGTGAAAATGTCTTGGTCTCAGAATGAATTAAAAGCTTCTCTTTATCTGCGACTCAGACCTTACATAGGAAAGGCAAGTGATAAATAAAATGCTCTCAACTCTCAGACCTTGGATAGGGATTCATTTACATAATTGTTCATAACCATATGGACAATTTTCCATCCTCGTGATGGAGGCAGAGCTGCCTGTGAGCGTCACTGACCTCTCTGTGACAGACTGTGCAGAGAGTCTGCAGGTTGTCTAGGGAGCACTGTCCCCCTCCCTTGTACACTGGATTGATGTGATCCACCTGCCAGAAATGTCCTTCTCCTGGTTTTCTTATCATTTCATTTAGCTGCAGTAAGAACACAAGATTAGCAATTTTAAACATACACTGTGGGCACTATTGGTTTTGCATTGTGCAGTCATGTTTATACAGCAAAATCACAGGGAAAAATACATTAGGATGGCTTCACCCAGCATTTACTATGAGTAGAAAAAACCCTCTAGGTTAGCAATTTGAAAGCAATGAAATGTGTTTCTGAAGAAGTTTTCTTTCCCTTATCTAATCTATTTTGAAAAAATTACAAGCCAGTATAAAAGACCAAGACTTCTGACAGATTGGGAACAATTGTTTGTACCTTTAAGTTTGTTTACATATTCACTAAACCAAAACTGAGAAAAGAAGAACAGATTATAAATTAAAAATTTCTTCTATGGCACTCTACAGAGGGCGATAAAAGTGAGACTCTGACTCTAAAAAAAATAATAATTAAAAAATAATAATAAGACAGATTAGAGGGCGGAGCAAGATGGCGGACGAGTAACAGCTTCCTTGCGGCTGGGCACAGTGAGACTGGGGAGAGAGGACGTCAGGCATCTCTGCCAGGCGGGATCTGCCCAGAAACTTCCCTTTGGGGACACAGGGAGACAGCGTGAGGCTTCTGGACACCCCGAGGAAGGCTAAAGCGGCGGAGATTGGGCAAGTGGTTGCGTCTGTTCATTCGGTCTGATCCTGTC
>CAUYON010094035.1:0-46371 GCA_963573935.1 Arctocebus calabarensis | reverse complement strand
GCCCACCGTGTGCTGAGGACCGTCTGCTGCTTCCCTCGAGGGCGTGTGCCCACCGTGTGCTGAGGACCGTCTGCTGCTTCCCTCGAGGGCGTGTGCCCACTGTGTGCTGAGGACCGTCTGCTGCTTCCCTCGAGGGCGTGTGCCCACTGTGTGCTGAGGACTGTCTGCTGCTTCCCTCAATGCCCAGCACCGCACAGTTGAGGCCCTGAGTCAGGGCCCTCCCCGCAGACACTGCAGGGCCCGGCAAGGATGAGGGTAGCCTGGGCCTCACTGTGCCCGAGCGGAATGAACAGCTAGGGGCAGGCGTGAGTGGCCAGTGACAGTCAGGATGACCACCATCCGTCCCAGGTACTTCCCTCATGTGGCTCCATGGTGAGTCTCTGGCCGGGCGCAAGCAGCCCTCCCAGAAGCTGCTGATTCTGTTGAGAGAGGAAGGTCCCAAGAGGCTGGGGGCTGGTGGGTTGCTCGCTGCTTCCCAGAGACCACACCTCCTGCAGCCAATGGCCTGACCAGGCACCGGGGGTAGATGAAGTTTGCTCAGCACCGAGGCAAGAAGACAGCTCTTCTTCTGCTCTGTGCAGAGCAGGGCCCGCTGCAGAAGTGTGCGGCCCAAACAGTCAGGGGGGCAGGGACAGCCAGGTTGCCCTTCTCATGTGGCCACCTGTGCCCAGGGTCAGTGCAGGCTCCACTGAGCAGCACCAGAGGCTGCAGTGAGGGGAAGCAGGAACTCACATGCTCCCAAAGCCAGAGAGACGTGGTGGCTTATTTCAGTGTCCTGAGCATGTCACACGTCACCCCGGGAGTGGGGGAGCCAAACACCCCTCAAGCAGAACCACAGGTGTCCAGTGGGCCCACGTAGGACACACCACACACACCAACAGCACAAGCAAGTGGAACCCAGCTGTGAGAGGGACACAGTGAGATGAGCCAGAAACAGCCACAGCCACTGCTCTGCCAGGGGCTCGGTGTGTAGGGACACGGGGGTCAGAAGACCAGCATCTCAGCAGCTATATGGGTGACGTGGATGGGGAGGCGGGGGTGCTGGGCAGGGTGGGCAGCAGATCTCACATGATCACGGCGATGCTGAGTCTTGGGAGGCCGGGCAGAGCTGAGCAGAGGGGCGTCCCGGGGCGTTGGGAGGCTGTCGGCACCCACCAAGCCAATGTTCTCCTACATGCGAGTTGCTCGTTGCAGAAGTCGGCTAAGGTGCAGCCTGAATTCTGCCAGTGGAAATCACACACTACAGTCGACTTGTGCTGGGCCAGCTGAGCCCGTGTTCCTGTGCTCTGCACTTCTTCCTCGCTTTTGTTACCTTCTGTGGGCGTTTCAAACTCCGAAGTTGCATTACAAGGTCTGACTTTCCGATAACTAAATAAGGCATTTGTATTTAAGAATTTCAGCACTATTTGGCTTAGGAATTTTGGGTGACTATTAATATGGATTTTCAGCTGACTTCAAATATGTGAGTATATGACAGAATCACTCCACAAACAAGTATGTCTTGGAGATCATCTACCTGTGGGAGCTCCCCAGGGCTGCTGTAACAAGCTCCCAAGCCCAGCACTCAGCAGGACAGAAGTTCCTGCTCAGGGCTCTGGAGGAGCCTGCCAGCAGCTTCTGTGAGGCTGGCCGCCTCAGGGCCCTGGGCTCACCGCAGTGGGCTGCTGTCTCCGCCTCTGCCGTCACCTCAGCAGGACAGAGGACCTGTAGGCTGCACGTGTCACCTTCTCATGAGGGCGTGGTCACATTGGATTGGAGTGACTCTCCTTTGGGATGACTCCATCTGAGGTCACTACTTCTGCAATGACTCAACTTCCAAAAAAGCCACATTCTAAGGTGGAGCGCACCTCCTCGGGACCCCAGCCCAGCCCATCACACTCCCCAGGATTCACTGAGATTCTGTGGGGGGGAGCACCCTGCCCAGCTGCCAGCACCACCCTGCCCTGTCCCAAGCTTCCTGAGATTCCCCTGAGATTCAGCTCAGAGTCCAGCCGAGGACAGCACATGGGCTCAGCCCCTCACTGTCAGGTGGCAGAGTAGACTGGTCACAGAGGCATGGCCCAGGCAGTGCTTGGTGGCTGATAAGAGCTCATTCCTATAAACAAACACCTGACCACCCCCAAAAGTATTCTTTACTCTAAATTCCAAAGGAGTTTTATTTGTCTTCTGTGGCACCGATCACATTTCCTGCTTATTGGAGTCACTATGTCAACTATCTCCCTCCCTGGGTGGCAAGAGCATGATCAGTAGGACCCCACGGTCACTATCCCAGGCCTTGTCCTTAGCAAGCTGACGACTGGACACTAGTGAGTTCAGTAGCTCGGGTGCCGTCTGCCCGGTAACGTGTCTGAGCTGTGAATGAGCACTCGGAGGAATGGGGGGGTGAATGAGGAATTCCAGATGGGCGAAGCGTTGAGAAGCCTCCTAGGATGGGAGGTTCGACAGCAGCTGGCCCCTCCCAGAGGCCTTCTGGGGTCTGGCCTGCCTTGGAGGGAAGCTGTCCTTCCAGAAGCTCCCTGGCCCATGTGCATGTGGGCTGGAGCTCCCAAGTGCCAAGGGCCAGCAGTGGGGCTGGCAGTCCTTCCACCTCCCCACTCGCCCAGGAGGTGGTGGGGTCACACAGCTCCTGGGCATGGGGAAGGTCAAGGAAGGGGTCGTTGCTGCCCTTGGGGAGTGCACAACCAGAGCGCTGTGGTGCTTCCCTCCCCTGCCTCCTCAAGCCTACACAGGGCTAAAGCTGAAACACCCCTTGAAAGTGGGCCCCAGAGCTGAGTGTGCCCTCCAGGAAGCCTGGCTTGACAGCTAACCAACAGCAGGACCCCAACCACCTGGGGCCATCCAGGACCCAGGGGCAGTGGGGAGCGAGTTCTGGGGTATCAGCCTGCCCGGGTGGGGCAATCTCACCAGTGAGGTTTCAGACGTGGACTTGGGTGCAGACAGGAACACACCCAGGGCATGGTCGGAGGTGAGACCACCTCGGGGAGCAGGGTGGGCCAGAGACTCACCAGAGGAAGAAGTCCTGAGGGTGGCCATGGGGGTCAGGAGCCACCGTGGCGGGTTTGGGGTGAAGGGCAGGGCAGGGAGCCTCCCCTCACCTCCCCAGAGGAAGACAGAGGCTGGACGGAAAGGCAGGTCTGGGGGCACAAGGGGTGCAGAGGCCTACACATACTGATGGGCAAACAGAGTACCTGAAACAGCCGGACTCCTTGTTCTGAGGGGACCAAGATACCTCTGTGGGCAGGGTGGCCAGGCCAGGAGCCGTGCTGGGTAGAGTTGCTTCCAAACTCTGTGAGCTGGTGGGTTCCGCCTGGTCTGCACAGCTCACTCAGTCGAGCGTTCCAGCAAAGTCTGTGCTGAAGAATGCTCTCATTAATCCTACTTTATTTAGCAGACATGACAGCAGAGAAAATGAATTGTTTTAAAAATAGCCTTTCCTTCTACAAGTGATTATTTGCAGAATTAGCAATAGTTAAAAAAATCTAAATCCACTTGCTACATTCATTCAGATTATTCTGATTTTATCACCCTTTCCAAATCCCACTGTATTCAGCCTGTTCTTGGAGGGCCCACCCTTCTCTGTGAAATGGCTTAGGAGAGATGACAGAGGTAATTTACAGCAGGTTTAAAAAGAGAAACATCACGCATCTCCTTCTCAGCACTGAGATGTGACTTTCTGGGGAGACTCTGAGGGCCCTGGCGCCCACCTACCCACGTGGGGAAGAAGGTGCCTTGGAGTGCAAGGGCGAGGGTGAGGGTGAGCGCAGCTTTTTTCAGCATCTGAGTTACACAGCATGTTCTCTTCAGCATAGAGGAGCCCAGTTCCTGGTCTTTGCTGCAGGCATTACGGGCGGGCAAGCAGGTGCTTCTGCCCCCCTAGTCTGCTGTCTGCCTCCTGGGGCAATATAGACCAGGGTCCACAGGAAGCAACATCAGAGTTTAGCTGTGGCCCTCCAAGGGCCAGCAAAAAAAGCCCATTGCCCTTGCCCTGTGAGTCACACTATCTGCCAGAGGGCAAGTTCAAGGCAGCTCAGATATTCCCGCCAGCATGAAGGGCTCGCTCAGCAGTTCCCAAGCCCAGAAGCATTCCAGTTTCTTGTGGTGGTGCGTCTCCACACTGGGCTGTGGCTGATGCTTGTGGTGATATCTGCAGAGCACCTAAGCCTGGCTCACCCACCAGCCATCCCATCAAGCACTCACCAAGTGTCTCTCCTCGATGCCTGCTGGAGTGCAGGGTGGCAACACTTACTCCGGTGATGCTTACAGCACCAACCGAATGTGCTTGTAGACGTGCACTTTCTAAACTCTCCTGAGTGATGATTTTCACATCCAATGAGAAGTGCTAGCAGCATTCACATAGAGGTCTATGGAACCCACTGTCCAGTCAGCGGCCGTGGCTTAGCACAAGGACTCGGGCACAACCTTCCTCACAGCCCCTTCCTCCTCCCAAGGCAACGACCCAGAGGGGCCCCTGCCAGCCACCACAGGGGCTCCAAGGGCCAGCCCGTACCCATAGGCCCAGGGCCATCCGTTATTCCACCTGGGCCCCTGAAGGTTTGGTTTCCAGCCCTCGCTTTAGGGGCAGAGGGCCTCTTGTGGTAGGATTGTACTGAAAGAGAAAAGCTAAGCTCAGGCACAGCAGGTGGCCCTGTGCGTGTGGACGGCTCTTCTAGGCAGGGCCCTGGCAGTGGCTGGACTTGGCAGCAGTTCTGTGCTGACAGGACAGTGAGTTAAGCTGCATTCATAGGCTAGTCAAGGGTATTTCTGATGTGTTTTAATTTGTCACAGCATTATAAGGTGACATCCTTCCTCAGGACTGATGCTATGAGGCAAATAGCGCTCATCTGAGAATATTGTCATGGGTCGTAAAGAAAATACACGGAGGGGGACGCTGCAGTGGTTTCTTGCCATTACACACCTCACACTGTGTAGTTCCATGTTCGTGTAATTCATTTCTTTAATACATAATCACCATATTGGCAGTTTGGGGCAGAGGAGAAGGCCTCGCTGAAGAGTGCCCAGGGATGCCTCCACGTGTGGGCTGAAGCCACGGCCTCGGCTGCCCAGTGAGTGAGCTTGCCGGCCCCACTCTGCAGCTCATCCCAGACCAAGGCCTCCCATGCTGCTGCTGGGTCAGACTCACGGTCCATTTCCCACCCACAACCAGCCTTACTGGGACCTTGGCCTTCAAGGACCCTTGACACAAAGCTCAGCCAGGGACAGGGCTGAGACAGGGCTGATGGAGCCCTAAGAACCATCTCGCTCCAGCCCCTGGCCCTGCACAGCCCTGCCCTGTGTCAGACACCCCACTCTCGGCAGTGGGGCACAGCTGGCACCCCCATCCCCACACAGAGCCCCCTGGGCATGGTGGGCCTCACACACCTCTCTGCAGCATTTGTAGGTCGCACCACCTGTGAGGGGAATCGCGCCCAAACCCCCAAACTTGCCTGCCAGAACCTTCTCTGCTCAGTCCTGCTGATTTTTCCTGGCCTTTCATTGTCCACCCTTAAACTCCAGCTTCCTGGAATGTCAAACTCTCCCCCAGCCCACCACAGATGGGGCATGTGCTGGGTTCTGGAACTTCTGAGGCTCCAGCGAGTCGGGGCTGGGATGGAGGGCATCAGGGATGGGGCATTAGGAATGGGGACATGTCAGAAACGAGGGTGTATCCGGGATGGGGGTGTGTCAGGGACGGGGCATGTCAGGGACGGGGGTGCATAAGTCTTGCAGGAAGCAGGTAAAATCCCAGCCTCACCCCACTCAGCGGGGCTCCCCACTGAAAGCCTTGTTGTCACCATGGGGGGACGGTGGGCTGACACCTCATCGGAGGGAGGCCCACTTACGGGGTTTCCTGGCCTTGGTGTGGCTTCACCTGCTAGATCCAACAGAAATCTGGCTGTCAGTACCATGGGGTTGCTGTCCTAATCTACCATTCTGCCTTTGTCAGAGGTCAGAATAGCTTCTGCCACTTTCCTGGAAATAAAATTAAGTAGCTTGTTTTAGATGATATACCCACTAGAAATTCTCGTACAGAACCATGCATAGAAAGACGTCGTATCTATATCTGCCCATGGTGTGTGTGCCCCGTGTCCCCGGAGGGGGGACAGCAAGTTCACACCCAGCAGCCTAGACAGTGTGACAGCTGGCTCTGGACACCATGTCCTTGGAACTGGACCCTCTCGTCCATGGAATGGGAACTGCAGTGGGTTCTGGGGTGACCCGATCTCAGTGGCAAACCTCAGGTGACTTGGTGCTCTGCAAGGGCTGTCAGTTGTCAGGTGACAATTCATCTCTGTCTAAACCCAGTGTGGCAGCTCAGCTCTGCCTGAGAAAAACAAGTGGACATTTCACCCTTAATGGCCCTTGTGCTGAGCCCTGGTCGGCCTGGGCCCAGCTGTGACTGTGGCCTGTGTTATGCCTGATAGGAAGGACGCAGAGGCCGCGTGCCTGTGTGTGACCACATCACACTCTCCGCATTACCAGCCTGTACGTCCCACAGAGAAAGCTGGCTACCCCCGCACCTTCACAACTGGGTTCTACATGTGGAGTGCTACATTGCTTCAGAATGTGGAAAGGCACAAGCACGTCTGACGGAGTGGTTTTACAGAAGTTTGGACACATGCGAGACATGGCCCAGTTCTGACCGTTTCAGAGAGGAACTTGGAGATATCTGGTGTTCCTGTCACCTGCTCTAGAGATGGGGGCCATGGCCACCGGCCCGTGGTTGTCCAGAGTGTGCTTCCATGTGGAGGGCAGCGAGGCCCCAGCCAGCCCGGAGTCCACTGTAGCATGAGAAGGAGGCGCACGCCCACAGGGGAACTGGGCAGACCCCTGGAAAACGGGAATCAGAAGAGCGGCAGTGCCTGGTCCAGGGGCAGGAGGAACAGCACAGGCCCCGGGAGAGATGTGATGCCTGGAGGGGCTAGGGACAGTGCCCCATCCGGGGCAAAGTGCTCAACCTGAGGGCTGCTCTTCCCAGCTTGCTGGGACCGCACCACGCAGCCAGCTGCACCCACCAGCCACCAGAGGCAGATGTCCCCACCGAGCCTCACCACCATGACAGCGGTGTTTCCTAAAACCAGATAATAACATCCATAAGGATGTGCTTTTTAGGGTGAAAATTAAAAGTGCTAGATCTCTCATTGCTACTTCTGTATTAGAAGTGGTCCGAGGAAGCTGTCTCTGCCAGCAGAGTCCTAACAGACCGGTGTTACTGCCACCCTGACAGCCCCTGCCGGGTCCGGCTCTGGACAGCGTGTAGACTGTCTGGTGTCTGCAGTCTGTGCCAGAAAGGGACAGTGTGTGTGCGTGTAAAACAAGTCACAGTGCAAAAGCTAAATCTGTATCTTACCAACTGCCTGGGGACCAGAGAATATGTGTTATTGCTGATGTTTCTGTTGCTCAGCTACAGATTTTCCTGGAAAGTGTAGTGTGATCCGTGTATGAGGCACAGGTGTCAGAGTCTCTCCATCATGGCTTTCTGGAGGGATTTACTGTAAGACCATCTAGAAGGTGACCAATAGTGTCAGGTGCTCTCCGTTCAGACCCTGCTCTCACCCCTGGCTGTGTGTCCTGAACCAGCTCACTAGTATCTCTGGTTGAGCCCCGTCTCCCTGCAGGGGGGACATTGCCCTACTGGTGATGCAGGCACTAACAGGACACCCCCCCCCAAATTACTGTCAGCTTTGAGAAAGAGATCTCTGTAAGCACAATTCTACTTAGGTGTAGAATTTGGGACTGTTTGGTAACAACTGCAATCATTCCATGAGGTTTTCCCGTCATGAAGGAGCTGTTCCTAATGAAGCAGCACACTTGGGGACATAGAAAGCTGCCCTTCTACATTTAGTATGTGTCCATTTTAAATTAAAACAGATCTTCTGTGAAAGGTACAAGGACAAGACAAATGCTACCTTGTACCACAACGTACACAGACACCCCTCAGCAGGCCAGGCTCCCGGACTGTGGTCCTTTCCTCTGCCCCCCGGAGAGGTCTGATGAGAAAGGCGGACAGTGAGCACCTCTACCCTCCCACACCCCAGGAAAGAGCTGGGAAGTGGCGGGCACAAGCCAGGGAGCGCCGTGCGGGGCGGGGTCCTGACCTACCACTGTCAGGCACAGCTTGCCGAAGCACAAACACGGGCCACATGCCCCTTATCAGAGCACTTATTCCTCTTTGTATGTTTATTACTTAATTGTTTCATCTTAAATCATAGCTTTAACATTTGCCTGAAAACAGAATTTCCACTGGCTTCCACTAAAATGGAGGGTGGACATTGAGGGCAAAACACCCAAGCACCAACCACCAGGTGTCACGAGCGTCCTGTTGCCAGCAGCTGGTCTGACCCGTGAGTAAGCCCCAGAGCTAGGTACCATTTTATCCCTGTTTCCGCATAAAGGAACCAAGGCGCAGACCAACTAAACTCTGGTCTTAGGTCACCCCATTACTGTGCTAGGGCACAGTGAAGTCATGAATGCTTCGTCTAACCCACTGCTAGGCTTCCAATAACATGAATAGAAACAGGAGTTTCTTAATCACAGCATTGGAAAAGTAAGAAAAATGACCCCACTGAGATAGCCACAGAAGCTGCAGTTTGAAGCCAGCATAGGCCATCAGCTTGACATCTGTCGAGGTCTCCAGAAGGCCCTGACCCCCCTCATGATGACGCGTTCAGAGTATCTACTGCCATCAACTGCATAAATGTTACGACAGAAGAAAACATTTTGCAGGGGAAAGATGTTATGACCAGTACCTGCCGAGAACCACAACTTGGCAGAAGTACTTTATGGCTTTCCTGTGTTGCCATAAAGACACATCTGAACCTTGGGTCCTGAGCCAGGAGCAGTGGGCAGGGAGGACAGAGAGCCCAAGGCCTTACCACGGGTGCAAGTGGTGGCCCGTGGGACTGTCCCGCCACAGCAGTCCATAGCTGAAGGTCCCCTCATCCAGATGCATGGCACAGCTCAGGGAAAGATGTGCAGTCCACTGGACCTAAACAGTCCTCTTCTGCACAGCCTGACTTTACTTTAGTACGTCCCAGCTCTAACAGTCACCTTGCTGCACACCAAGTTCTCCCCAAACTCAGTAGCTTAAATCTCACAGTTTCTGTGGTTTGGAGGTTCTTAACGGAGGAGCTGGGAGTTCCCCTCAAGGTCCTCACAGGGCTGTGGTTGAGGTCCCAAGGTGTTTCGCTCAAATTTCTGGGGGTCTCCCCAACCCCCTGCTATTGCCCCTGACACCAGTCTCTGCCTAGGTGGGGTTCTGCGTCATAGTTGAGGACATGCTGGCGGACTCCTCTCAGAGCCAGCCAGACACTCAGCAAGAGGAACTGTGTGACCTTGGAAGTGACCGCCATGATTTTCCACTCCTTAGAATGTAGCCACCAGAAGGAGCTCCAGGAGGCCACGTCCCTCGGTGTCATGGAGGCTGTCAGCCCTGTGGACATTTCAGAATTAGCCCATCCAATATTAGTGAGACAGACTGGATTGGGGCATATTTTTTATTTTTGATACCTTTTGTTTCCTTAATCTGAATTGAAGGCTTTACCACCCCTTCCGAGACCCGCCCTGCTTGAACAGCAACAGCATGAGGGTCCCTTCCAGACCCCCTGTTGCGCCTCCCCTGGCCTCATGGACGACGTACACTTCCTCCTGGACAAAGGCACACAGTAAGGTGGGCGTACAAAATCACAAGGGACGTGGGCACGCAGTAACACCCTGTCACTGCTGGCTGCCTTCTCTGAGGACCAATTGACTCTCACCAAAACTGGCCATTCTTTCTTATATCTACGTGGCCCAAATCAGAGCTAGACCCTTCACCCCTCCAAATCCCAGTTTTTGTGTTGATGAGGCCAGAGTGGAGGAAAGTCTGAATGGCTGTGGCTCCAGAGCCCCATGTAGGAAGGCGGTGCTGGACCAGGTGGGGGGGCGACGCTGAGGTTGCAACTGTGGCTTCTGTAGCTGACACCCTCATTATCCTCAGGTTATACCAGCAGCACAGCAAAAATGGCACACCTGTGGTCACACTGTGTAAAGATGAGAAGAAAAGCCAATTATCTTTTGCAGAGACACTATTATTATTATTGAATCCTTAAATAATAACAGCCATGTTTATTATCTGGGGGAGGCTGGGAGGGTCTGACGGAGGCACAAACAGCTGAACAGAGGTCTCCCGTTCAGGAAGCACAGACAGGGTGTGTGCTATGGAGACCCCAGCACTGACCAGCTTGGGATATTTCATTTATCTCTGAGAACTTTGATTTTCTCTTCTGTAAAACTGGAAAAAACAACTCAAAAATCTCTCAGGGTTTCTCTGAGAGTGAAATGAAAAATTAGATACATTCTTCGCTACCGGCATAAACAAGCTACTACTGTTAAGAGGCAAACTGTGTCAATAGCTAGGCACATACTCTGATTAACGGCTCTGGTTCTTGTTTGAGATATAAAATAAGCTAAATTTTTGACTTAACGGTGGGCATTCCACATGTAATGACCTAATGACCTAAATATGAAAAAGCAGCTACCAGAATGTACACTGCTACAGTCATGCTAAGTAAAAAGCGTTCACTTCTCCACTTGGTGCCCATAGCTCAGTGGTTAGGGCACCAGCCACATGCACTGGGGCTGGTGGGTTCGAACTCAGACCAGGCCTGCTAAACAATGACAACAGCTACAAAAAAAAAAATAGCTGGGCATAATGGCAGGTGCTACATAGTCCCAGCTACTTAGGAGGCTGAGGTTAGAGAATTGCTTAAGCCCAAGAATTTGAGGTTGCTGTGAGCTGTGACACCATAGCACTCCACTGAGGGTGACACAGTGAAACTCTGTCTAAAAAAAAAAAAAAAATCGCTCCCTTCTCTCCACATGTGCACATGTGAGGTGGTACGTGTGAGGTGTGCACATGTGTAAGGTGGTACGTGTGAGGTGTGCGTGTGTGAGATGTGCACTGTGGGAGGTGTGCACATGTGAGGTATGTCCTGTGGGAGGTGTGCACGTGTGAGATGTGTGCTGTGTGAGGTGAGTGCTGTGAGGTGTGCATGTGTGAAGTGTGTGCTGTGTGAAGTGTGCATGTGTGAGGTGTGCGTGTGTGAGATGTGCACTGTGTGAGGTGTGCGTGTGTGAGATGTGCACTGTGTGAGGTGTGCATGTGTGAGGTGTATGTGTGTGAGGTGTGCGTGTGTGAGGTGTGCATGTGTGAGATGTGCACTGTGTGAGGTGTGCACGTGTGAGGTGTGTGCTGTGTGAGGTGTGCGTGTGTGAGATGTACACTGTGTGAGGTGTGCATGTGTGAGGTGTATGTGTGTGAGGTGTGCACGTCTGAGGTGTGCACATGTGTGAGGTGTGCACGTGTGAGATGTGTGCTGTGTGAGGTGTGCACTGTGAGGTATGTGCTGTGTGAGGTGTGCACTGTGAGGTGTGTGCTGTGTGAGGTGTGCACTGTGAGGTGTGTGCTGTGTGAGGTGTGCACTGTGGGGTGTGCGCTGTGTGAGGTGTGCACTGTGTGAGGTGTGCGCTGTGTGAGGTGTGCGCTGTGTGAGGTGTGCACTGTGTGAGGTGTGCACTGTGGGGTGTGCGCTGTGTGAGGTGTGCACTGTGAGGTGTGCGCTGTGTGAGGTGTGCGCTGTGTGAGGTGTGCACTGTGAGGTGTGTGCTCTGTGAGGTGTGCACTGTGAGGTGTGTGCTGTGTGAGGTGTGCACTGTGAGGTGTGTGCTGTGTGAGGTGTGCACTGTGAGGTGTGTGCTGTGTGAGGTGTCTGCTGTATGATGTGTGCACATGTGTGAGGTGGTAGGTGTGAGGGTGTGTGAAATGATGACAAAACTGCTCAAATCTTCACAGGCGAGGCATTCCATGTTGGGTCTCAATTGGGCAAAAGGCCCAGAACCCACAGCTGGGCCTGCAACGCCCCATGGAGTGGCAGAGACAGTGCAGGTGAGGTACAGATAGTGCCCACCAGCCAGCTGACCCAAGGGCTCCAGGTGTGGAGAACTGGGAAGCCGGTGCACTCAGGAGCACCCACGTACACCTGGTTGATTGGATACAGTGATCTCAGGAGGAATTGGTGGAGTTCTTCCTGAGGGAGAGGAAGCCAGTCAAGTGGGTGGATGAGAGTGACCCCAGGGTGGACAGCCCACCACCATCCACACAGGATGAGACTGACCCCGGGGTGGACAGCCCACCACCACCGACACAGGATGAGACTGACCCCAGGGTGGACAGTCCACCACCATCTGACACAGGATGAGACTGACCCCAGGGTGGACAGCCCACCACCACCAACACAGGGGCAGGCTGGGAACAGGGCCAGACCAAGTGGTCACCTGAAAAGTAACAGGATCTGATTATGGGGAACGCAAAAGATGAGAGGGTTGTAGGCTGCACCACAAAGATGGACGTTCAGGACAGGACAGTGGGAACTGATTCTATTCAAACATGCTTAGACAGTGAGTCTCACCTTCCACGGGGTCCCCTCCTTCCCCCACCAGGCCATAACAACTTTTTTTTTTTTTAACTTTTTTTTTTTTAAATGGCAACTTCACTTTGTCCCCCTCAGTAGAGTGCCCTGGCATCACAGCTCACAGCAATGTCCAGCTCTTGGGCTTAGGTGATTCTCTTGCCTCAGCCTCCCAAGTAGCTGGGACTACAGGCGCCCGCCACAGCACAGGGCTATTTTGTTGTTGTTGTTGCAGTTTGGCCAGGGCTGGGTTCGAACTCACCACCCTTGGTATATGGGGCCGGCACCCTACTCACTGAGCCACAGGTACCACCCACTTATGCACTACTCTTGAGATGCCTTTTAGAATGTGTTCTTAGAGGTAGGAAGTGATCTGTTTTAAAAGGCTTATTTTTAAAAAACACCTGGAAGTCACTTGGATATAAAGTCAATAAAATGGGGGGTAACCAGGCCAAATTATGTAGCTTTAAGGAATCGGCAGTTAAATGATTAGAAAATGTAAGACCAGATTTTTAGTTTTGCTTGGGCCAATCTCTGGTGATAATTTCAAATGAGACTTCGGAAATGATTGACCAATTGGAAATAAAAATGTAACTTCCTAAAGTGCTTTGATGAAAAGATACTAGAAGGTGTGTGTGTGTGTTAGGTTTGTAAGAATTTTATAAGTGGCCTCAGCACGTCCTAGCACCCTCTTTGAGATTACATGCTAATGTTGTGCCATACTTCCCAAAATGCCAACACACTTCACGCTGCTTCTGCAGAGAACAGTCAACTGTTTTTTCCTCGATTGGCTATTTGGCATCTGTGGGTATTCAAGGAATTCTGCTTTGCCATGGCTACATGAACCTTCTCCATATTGTGTCAGAATGAAAAGCAACTAGCTGCTTCCTGAATTTTTGTCCACATTAGACCTAAATATATGTAGACATATTTACAATATAAAATCAGAAAATATCACTTCATAGTGATTCCTTTTCAGTAGAATCCAGGTACTAAGGAGAACTTTGTCAGACTGTAGCTATTCTTTCATTTAATTGGAGCCTATTTTCATACGTTAAAGTATACCTAGGCATACTTTTCTTTTTTTTTAATTTGTATTATCTTTTATTGTTGTATTGTTATTTTTTTCCTGAATATTTTTGGTCCTTGGTTTGTGGAGTCCATGGCTGTGGAGCCCAGGGTTAAGGATGGTGGACTGTATCTGGAAAAGCAGCAACTCAAACTCATTGATGGACCCTATGGCCCTGATAGGCATGTTTCTTAAAGAACATATGAGCAATGCATAACTGAATGATCATGAAATAAACATTGACCCAAATGGTCTTCTACTAATTCCAAAGCAATCCAAGGAAAAAGCTAATTCCAAACAATTAAAATAGACCTGTAGTGTGTAACTGACAAAATATGGGAAGGAGCTTTTAGCCAAAAAATAGAGATAACTTGGTATTTTGTCTCTCTCCATCTGAACATAATGGCACTATTTAGCCATATTTTTAAAAGTTGCATTCTTCTTCATGTGGTAATGAGACTTTCTTACAATCTAAGGAATTTTAACTCAGTTTTATAAAGAAGTATAAAATCTAGTCATGAGCATACAGTATATATACCATACTGAACATCAGCTATTAACTATGTATTTTAATAGCAATATTTTGTAAATTATAAAAGGTTAGATTTTTACAAAGAAGAGACCAGAAGTAACCTCTCTTCTAGATTCTCTAAGAGAATAAAACCTTTATTATTAATAAAGCTCCAGGAGGCTCTCCTATTTGGAAACACCTGTCCTTATGAAGAGCATTTTTTCCCACAATGCTGTTTTAATGGAGAAAATTAATGATAGTAATAATATAGCCTTAAGGTGCTTCCTGTCCTTTGAAACGCAATTTCAAAGTTTGCAAAAGAAAGTCTGAAAATCCCTACATATTTGTTAAGCAATCCTTCAGGCATAAATTTTTGCTGAAACACATCTTTGTGTTTTAAGGACATTGTTTCTTATGATCATGTTAAGCCATTGTGGGGATATCAACTATTTCATAACTGAGTTTCTATTTTTGGATTTCAAAAACTTTAAATCAATCAGAATGAGCCAACATGAAAACTAATAATAAAAGCTGGGTTATTTTGTAGTTTTTTTTTTTCCAAAACAAAAATTGACTTGTATTTTTCTGTTTTGAGTAAAGACTTCATATTTTTCTTGAAACAAAGTAAAATAATTCAAATAATTAATTTTAGTATTTCTCAGATCCTCTCAATTTTAAGGTGAGGACACCGATTTTATAGCAGTATCTTACAGTTGCTAAGATGAGCAGTGGGGCAGAATTCTTTCTCACCCTGAAGAATCTCCCCAGCTCATGAATTTGAATGTGCTGTAGATGAACTCTGCTTCCAGAGTGCACAGGTAGCTGGTGAGGGCTCTACTAAAATGAAGTGTTTCTTTTCCCCATTATTGCAATAGACTTATCTTTCACAATGAATAAGGACTCTGGCTATGGTCTAATGCTCTTCCAAGTATTGCTGAAAAAAATAACTACTGACAATTAATGAATTTCAATATAGTGTCATCTGTATTAATTCATGCCGATATCTTCATTTTCAAATTATCTTAGTGCCAATTATAGGCAGTCCATGAGTTGCAAACATCCAACTGACATATGACTTACACTTACAAACAGAGACTATTTGTACCTATATGTACCTGTTCCAACTGACATACAAATTCACAAACACACTTACAAACAGAGACTATTTGTACCTATATGTACCTGTTCCAACTGACATACAAATTCACAAACACACTTACAGAGACTATTTATACCTATATGTACCTGTTCCAACTTACATACAAATTCAACTTAAAAACAAACCTGCAGAACCTGATCTCATTCGTAACCCAGAGACTGCCGATATTATATCTCACTAGCTTGACCAATTAAAACATCTTGTTTTTTAAAATTCACTAATTGATATAAAATTTATCTTCTTTAATATATATGGAAAATATACACTTATGGTATTTAAAAGGATCTAATTTCATTTTATAATTTTAAATATTTATAGGAATGAATTTATAAATCAAAAATAATTAACTACTATTTGTATACCTTAATTATAAATTACTGTTTTATTTTATAAAGAAAATTGAGGTAGATTTTCTAAAATCAAGCAAGTATCTCAGAACCTGTTTTTATCATTTTCTACTTTACTATATCATTTAAAATTCCTAAAATAGATGTTTTGCTTTATAATAACCATGTTTCCCATGACAGTCTTTCTGTATTTTGTTTAACGATATATTTTCTTTGATAATTTAGTACATTGGAGATTTATTCTAATCACTTAAATGTGTGGTCTATAACAGTTTGATGCTCCCTAAATTAAAAATGTGATTCTTATCACAGAACATTAGATTTTACATGTAACAAATATGAAATGCACTTTAAAAGAGGTATTAGCAGGATCAACAAATCATTTTAAACTATTGTTCAGAAATTTTGTACGTCTTGGAAAATTTTACATATGTCATACTTTGCATTCACCAACCAAACCATGGTAACTTCTATAAGAATAATATACACATTTGTCATTGTCATACCTAAATGATTTCAATCAACATGTCTCAAAAATATTTTGTATCATGTTAAAGTTTTCTCTGAAAATGCTATTGAAACCATGTACATGGAAATTTGTTATTAAATGAGGCCTAAGCTCTCATGGTGTGCGCAGGCATCCTAACATCACTCACTCTTCAAATCAGTGGAAGCTTGGCCTTACACTATTGTCAATAAACTTTTCTAAAGTATTTTAAATAACTAAAAGATACATTTTTTATTGACACTATTGTCAATAAACTTTTCTAAAGTATTTTAAATAACTAAAAGATACATTTTTTCCTGCCCTGGATAGAATGAAAATCTGGTAGGTTCATTGATCAGTTCCTGAAACACTTCACTAAAAGGATCAGCCCTCAAATACAAATGCCTTTCTTGACTGAATCGGAAGAGGAGAGCCACCAGTCCACCTCCTGAGAACTTATAGTGGGGGTGCACCACTGGTGCTGCGGGGGAAACGAACTTTTCTACTTTTGAATACCTGTATAAACCAGTTAAGGTCTTCAAACTATTTAAAAAGTGCCTGAAATCAAACTTTAACTGTATCACCTCCCACCCGTCTCTTCTCAAAGCCCTGGAGACAGGCAGGTCATCACATTCAGATTAACTGAGGAAAGTGGCGCTGTGGTGTTGGAAGCGAAACCCACAGGGACAACTGAAGCACTAGCTAAGTAAAATAGTTTTATTTCCTTGTTTATTATGTTTGTAGAGAAAGCAAAACCTGCTCTCTGGCTCCAGCCCCGCGCCGCGTTTGCGCTCCAGCGCGCTCTGGGGTTGCGGCCCTCTGGCCACCCCAGGACCCACGGCGGGGGTCCTCTTCGTCCTGTCCGAGATCGCGGGTGCCCGCGAGGGCTCCGCACCGCTGCCGGGCTCCCCAGTACGGTCTCCGCACCTGCTTGGGGCCGCAGGAGGACGGAGATGAGAACTGTGAGGGAGGCAGTGCAAGGAGCCCCCGCGAGGAGGGGGCGCGAGGTCGCGTCTCGGGGCCTGGTTCAGTCCCGGGCGGCCTCCCTGCCGGGGTCTCTCCGCCAGTCGGCGAGTTGGGAGCTCGCGCGGGGTCCCCTGGCAGGAACTGTAGGCCGCGAGGCTCCCTGCGGTTCGCTAGACCCCGCACCTGGGCCCAGGGAAGACCCGCACCACTCCCGTGCCCGCCCACTTCACCGATGTCCAGCGCCCAGTGACCGCAGCAGGAGGATCTGGCTGAGCGCCAGACGCGTCCACCCACCCCCAGCCCAGACCCTGCGCGGCGTGCCCAGCCCCTAGAGTGCTCCCAGCACCTCCAGGCCGGACCTCCAGGTCCAGAGAGGACTCCTCTGTCGCCGGCCCCAGATCCGATCCGATCCCCTCCGCTCCCCCACAGACCGCCCTCCGCGCAGGGGAGCTTCAGGAACACCCCCCCACACACACACAGACACAGACACACACACACACACACACACACGAGCGCGCAGGCCGTTGCTATGGAGAGGCGGGTTACCAGCAAGGCTGAGGGCAGCAGGTCCCCTCCTCCACGCCTCCCTCTCCCGCATCCCCCGTCCAGTCTTCCCCTCTTCCGCCTGGGCTCCAGGGGCATCCTCCCGCCCCTGCACCCCCTTCATCCTCCCTTTCCTCTGCCCAGGACCCGGACCAGGGCGGCCCAGAGGCTGGCTCGAGGATTGACCTGAGCTCTGAAGAGGGTGGCAGGAAGAGGCAGGAACTGCTGCTACTTGAATCTTTCCCGAAGAGGTCCCTCTGAGCGTGGTCCTGGGCACCGAGCACTGGGGCATGGGCCCTGGGGAGCCGGGAGGAGTGACGGGCGGCTTCTCTCTGACCTGCTGGCCACCTCTGGGAGGGCCCAACCGACCAACAGGCAGACCTCCGCATCCCGAACCGGTTTGCAGAGAGCTCTGCGGGCCTTGGCCTGGGCGCGGGACCGTGAGGCCAAGGTGGCTTAGCCCGTCCCGCCCACTGGGTACAGGGGGAGGAGGGGTCTGCTAATGCTCCTTGAGGGCCTTGCCAGCGGCCTGTGGGCTCCTGCTGCACACGCAGCCCACTCAAAAGGCCGCCATTCCTTGCCCTAGGGCTTTGTGAAGCGCACTCCCAACCTCCAAGAATACAAAAAGAAAAGTGGAACTCAGCCTAGGCCTTTGGTCAGAGGAAACGGAGTCTCTGGGACACTCAGAGGCATGCACTCGGCAGGTGCTGCCTCCGGTCTATGGGCGACCCCTTCTCCGAGGTCTCACAGAGCGGGTTCGGGGAAAGAAGAGGGACTGAGGCCTCTGAGCCAGGCGTGTCTGGGGGCAGCGCCCAGGAGGCGAGGGGAGGGCAGGGGGGAGGGGAGTGGGGGGTGGAGGAGTTTGCCCGAAGGGGCAGGGAGCGGCGGGCCGAGTGTGGGGCCGAAGGGGGCGTCGGGGGTGAGGGCCGCCGTCTCCAGCTGTCCCGAACGCTGGGAACAATGGGGAGGCGGTGGGAGAGGGAGGACTGAGAGGGGGGCGCCGGTTTCCAGAAAAGGAGACACTAAAGAGCGCGCCACAGACTGTCATCTGCTGGTGACAAGATCTCCCCTCTTTCTTTCTTCTCCTTGTCCCTGCAGCTGTGGGCCTCGGAGAGCGCATTGTACACACAGATGTTGGGTTTCAGCTCTCCAGCTCTCGGCCGCTCCGAAGGGCGCCCCAACCTGTGGCCCTGACGCGGGTCCAGGGCTTGCGTAAGGAGAGGGGGGACAGGGTTGCACTTTGGGACCGAGAAGAGGTCGCGGGAGTATGGGGGCAAGGCCCCCCTGCCTTCTCCCCAGGCAGCGTGGTCTCTCCCAAAGGCCTGGTCTCTCTGGAGACCCCCCCCTCGTCTCACGCGCCCAGCCTGCCCGGGGGTCAAGAACTTGGGGAAGGCGGAGCGACTGGGAGCCGGTCCTGTGACCCCACTCCACTCCTGCTTCAGGCGGTGGCCGGGGTAGGCTGTTGACCCGGGAGGAAAGGGCAAGGACGCAGCTCGAGGTTCCTGGTTTCACCGCCTCCCTCCGGTGTTTGGGCCTGGCAGCTCGCCCGGGCTGAGTGGTGGCGAGGTCTCGCCGGTTTCTGAGTCTGGCAAGACACTTTTTATGCGTATTGAAGACCTAAAAACTAGAGAGGGTGCTCGTAAAGTGGTGGGGGAGGGGTTATTCACTGGTTTGCCCGCGTAATTAGCCTGCTTTAATTTGGAAAAGGAGCAAAAAGGCCCCGCCGCAAGATTGGAAAAACTAACTCAAAAGAATTATTTTGCTGTGAATTTTATCTTGCAAAGAGTTGCCACGCACCCACTCGTGCGGCGCCCAGGGGAGCAAAGGTCTCATCAGAGCCCTGGGGCTGACTTCTTTCAGAGGCCCCTTTGCTGAGTGCTGTCCTGAACTTCCCCAGCGTGAAGTGCGACTCAGCTCGGAGGATGAGGGGAAGGAGGGCTGAAAAGAAAGAAAAGGCGAGGGCCCTGGCTGCGGCGTCGTACCAGTGACTGACAAAGCTGATGTCCATTCACGGTCTCGGGCGGGAGAGGGTGTATGGAGAGCCGCGGCCCCTTAGCCAATTGCTGTCAGCAACATGTGGGGGGGGGCATCGCTATAGCAACCGGTGGCTGGGCCGCGAGCCGCGCCGCCGCCGGCCGGGTGCGCGCCGAGCCGGATATAAGGCGGGGCGCGGCGGCCGCGCTGGTTGGAGCTGCGCGCGCGGCCCGCGGCCCTGTGGGGACCGTCCCGAGCCCGGCCTTGCGCCCGGCTGCGCCCGCCTGCGCCGCGCCCCTTCCCAGCGCACCTAGCCCGGGGACCGCGCCCGGGTAGAGCACGCCCAGCCCGGCCCGGCGGCTGCTCAGAGCTCAGCCGCCGGCGGGCTCGGAGCCGTTGCCGCCGTGCTACCGCCACTGTTGGAGCCGCGACGCGCAGCACCTTTGTCTTCGCCGGCCGCGGGAGAAGTTTGTGGTCAGAAGCAGTATGGCCCCGCTTGTCTGTGTCTCCATCGCAGTGAAGCAGCTGACCGTGATGATGGCGCCGCGGCTGCCCGCGGCTGCTGCGCCCCGAGGCGGTTCAGCCCGGCGCACGCCCCCACCACCTCCCGCTCCGGCGCTGGGCGCTGTCCCAGCTGCAGGTAACCAGGGGTGCCAGGCCCAGGCGCGGGCACAAGTGGGGCGATCGAGTGGGCCCTGAAAGAGAAGAGAAGGGCTGGGGGGTACGGGAGGGAGCAGGAGAGGCCCGCCAGGGCCCTCACCAGGCTCGTAGGTGGCGGGGCGCGCAACGGGAGTCTTCGAAGGGTGGAGCATGTGCATAGGGGGTCCAGATGGACCACCTGGCTATCTGAGAGCTCGGTCCAGGGGTAACTCTGCCTCGCCGCGGGACACCTGTCAAAGGCTTGGGCCCGCGGGGGGGAGATCTAAGTCCAAGATTATCCCCAAGTGGGTCTGGGGGAAGCTTGAGAGGGGGAGCCTGCGGGTCGCAGCTTTTTCGGAGCGCAGAGATTGGGAGGGGTGCGGCTGTAGACCGCCCGGCGGAGGTTACATCTTTTGCCTCCTGGACCTCTCGCCAAGCGCTCTGCCCTCACTCGCGCTGCCGCACGCTCACCACTCCTGGCAATTCAGACGGTCTGGAAAGGGTGGGGGGCGGTGCAGGCACTGAGATGAGGAGGGGTGTGGGATAGGGGAGGGAGAGAGGATGAGAAGCCAGAATACAGAGGAACCCGTGTAGGGACATTTTCTTCCCAGCCCATTTTGGGGCGCTCTTCGCCCTGCACAGCGAGGTTCGGGAGCGCGCCTCTGTGCCTCGGGGCACCCCAGAGGGCCGACCGAGTTCGAGGACAGTGACCCCTCCTGCCGGGAGGGGCAGATGGGGCTGTGAGTGAGCCCCCAGCCCCGGGGTAAAACACCTGGGACTGGCCACCTCCTCCTCCCCTCTCTCAAACAGAACCTCCGAGTTCTCAGTTCTGTCCGCACCCCAGCCCCAGGTGAGGGAAACTTATGACTGGAACCTTCCGTCATTAGCCACTGCATGGTTCTGAGAGTTGACCTGCTTCGTGCTTTTAAGAGAACCCCGGCTCAAGGCGGTCGGGCAGACGCCCCAAAATGGATTAAAACTCAGAAGAACTGGTTTTAGGGCCGGAGAGAGTCTCCCGCGCTTTTTCGTCCCCAGGGCGTTGAGCTCCTGGAGCTCCTAGCTGGACAGCTGTGGGTTGGGGTGTCACTGTCACTGTCGCCAGTGCCCTGCACCCTTATACACACACCTGGAGGGCGGCGCGCAGCCCCCCGACTTGCGCGGATGGGGGCAGGGGGGCGCCGGCCGCGGTATGGGGACGCGCGGAGTCGCCGAGGGTGCTCTGGCGGAGCAGCTCAGCGTCCCAGTCTGTCCCCGAAGCCCCTCCCCCCGCGCGTCTTTCTTCTCTGGGTTCGAATTGCGGGTCTAAGTCCTCAGACAGCGGCCCCCGGGGGTGGTTCCACTTTCTGAGCTGCTGGTCCCTGCTGGGCAGCAGGGAGCCTCCCCGCCAGAAGTCAAGGGCGAAGCGTGTCACAGTGTTCTCTGCCAAACCAGCCAGTCCCCGCGTCGTCTATCCCAAATTTTAGGACGCGGGCCAAGGAGAGAGGAAGTGGAGGTTTGTGTTTGTGCGGAGGGGGAGATGGAGGAATGCCCCCCCCCCGGACAAGTACACCCGCTGGCTGTCGCGAAGACTGCGCTCCGAGCCGGGCTGTGCGGCCCTGCGCTGGGGCGCTCCCGGGATTCTTGGGTGGACACGCACGTTGTTGGGGACGTTAATCCCTCCCTCGCGACCGGCGCGCTTTGTGGCGGGGGAGGCTAGGCCGCGGCATTGTCCCCGCCGGGAAGGGGGCCGCGCCCGACCTCTCCGAGTTCTCAATACCCGCGGCTCCCAGGAACCCTCCACCCTTTGTGTCCAGCGCTGTGGTCTGATCTTTCCGACCTCTGCAGGGATCTTGTGAATTAGTGAGGGGGAAGGGACAGGGAAGCGGAGGTGAGAAAGCCCGGGGCCTGTCGGGGCGCCTCCCCCTCGTGGGGGCAGGGACTGAGCACCGGCCCAGCGCTCAAAGTCGCGCCACCGCAGGGTCCTGACAGAAGACGCAAGGCAAGTCTTAAGGACGGAGAAGAGGCAAAAATCCCAGTCCTGGAGATTTGGTTCTGGTGAGGTAGGGAGAGGGAATCCTTTTTCAGGACCAAGGCGTGATCCTAGCAAACCCCTGATTGTGTGGGCATCACCTTGGGCCTAAGGGACCATACGTGCACGCAAAAAATAGGCCAGGAAGTTTATCAGCCGAGTTTGAGTGTGGATGTAATAAAACTAGTGCAGTGAAGCTGGAACGTTCTGGGAGCAGGTTTCCGGGCGCCGTCCACTTCGGCTTGTTCTCAGCTGGTCGGCCTCTCTCTTCTCCCGAGATAATCTGGGGGTTAGCGAGCCTGCTAAAGATTAGTTTGCACAAGGGTGTCCACCTCTTTAAACATCAATACTGTAAATCTTCCCTGATATCTTACAAGCAGAGATTTCTTTAAAACTAATGTTTTAGGCGTGCTTTAAGAGGGCAAATAAGCAATTTATTATATTTGTATATTCACTTTTACACATATTCCTGTAAACTCAGTAAATAACCTATTTTAAAACAGTATATCCCAACTTATTTTCATTAAAGTTTATATTTAAGAATAATTATTCTTGGAGATTCTTTTCTTTTGCCCATATAGGCTTTTTTTTTTTTTTTTGGCTACTTGAATGGCAGATTTGCAAGTACAATTTCATCTGCACAGAGGAACAATAGCCTTCAGTAGCACAAAGGACTTCTCCCACCCTGAATTCAGACCGCAATGCCTCTTGCTCTGATAATAGCTTCTGAAAAGATTTTGTAATGCAGAGAATTAATACATGATTATTTCCGCTTGACTTCTCTCATTTATTAGAATTCTGTGGCAAATTCCAAATTAAAAATAGTTCAGTTAACAGCTTTAAAAAATACTTTTAAAATATTTTAAGATACCCCTCCCCCATATTTTTAAGTTTGGTCACTTGCTATGACTGGAAACTTAAAATTTTTGATTAGCTAAAATGATAGCAGTTATAATTTAGTCAATATATTTTAGTAAATATAGAAGGAAATTTCTGAAACTCTAAGATGATTCATCTAACTGAAGACAAACTTGTTACAGCAACTTATAAAAGAACTCTGAAAATAATTTCTAAGTTTTACGGGGGGGAAAGTCTTTATAATTATAGTCCAAAAAAATGCATCCAAACTCAGGATGAGGCTGGGTTGCAAAACAAACACCTTAGAAATGATACTAATAAAAACACAGATAATATTAGAGGTTTAATATTAATGAAACTGAATGCTTGTGTTCACAAGCTTTTAAAGCCTATTTTAAAATCACACATCAGTGACTTGGAGAATGAGTTCCTCTTGTTAACTGGTCACATCAGACAACCGTGGAAAAATACTAAATTTTGCTACCTGTCAACAAATATTTACCATAAAGTTTTGTATTTGTGTGGTCGTATCAGTTCTTACAATTGCATTTGGGTATAGAATGTTCTCTTTTCTTTTGAGCTTAACACATGGATAGTTGAGAAAAGTTCTGAAGGCTTCTCACCACAAATGGCACTGAAGAGCTCAAAAAGGAAGCCCTTTGTCCCCCCCCAATAAGCACAGATCAAAATAATTTAAATCCATCAGGACACTGTCTGCAGATTCTAATTTCTAAGGCAGTTCCAGAAATTGTCTCTGTGGTCATACATTTATTTTGAATCGCAACTTTTGCAATATTGTATATTCTAAATTTGAGGAGTTGCAGGTACAGATGGTTGAGATGAAGAAATATGCAATATTGCACTTTATCTTTCTCTCAAGCTAGATCTAACCTGATATAAAATTGACATTTATTCCACACTATTTTCAAGTCATGCAATTCCTGCACTGGGGACTTGCTACTGAAGCGCTGTCTTTGCATTTCCTGCCCCTGGGAGGCAGACACCCCTGCAGCTGGGGCACCAGGCTCTGCAAACTGCTTCTCCGCCCTCCTCCTCCTCACCCTCCTCGTTCTAAACTTTCGGTGAATCTAGCTGCCACTGTACAGAAGGAGGTGTTCTGCTTTTTAAAAGACTCTGACTGTAAATGTCAAAGTCATAAATATTTAAACATCATTTTCTTTCAATTTCAAGTCAAGACTGATAAGATGCCTTCAATTAGTCTGTGGTCTTCCAGGCAGTCCCCAATGTCCCTGCCGTCCACCTGCCCAGGAAGGAGCAGAGAGCTGAGGCCCATGGAACAACACCCGGGTCAGGACTAAGCCTCAACTCAACTTTTAAGCCTGTAGCTGGCTCTTTGGTTACTCTTAAAGCTCGTAGTTAGGAGAGGTTTTAAGATTTTTTTTTAACTCCACACACACACAAAAAAAGGGAAGTAATTGTGAAGTTATTTAAACTCCATCACTATGCCAAGAAGGGGAGTTCACTCAAAAAAAAAAAATAGAATTTCTAGAAATACTCGTTTCTTCCGGAATTCATAAGATCTAACTTCAGGCCAACAGTTTCTCCCTCCTCACTGACCGTCCTGCCTAGCGCTAGATAGGACATTTGGAGGTGGGGGAAGCCCTCGGTGAGTCACGTTGCCGGTTTCTATCCCGGGTGCTCTCGGCCTTCAAGAGAGGGGATTCCCTGCCAGGCCCTAAGAACCAGAACCTCAGAGTCAGACTCTGCTGACCTCAACTGGTCCCTCAGTCCAGCATCCCACTGCTCCCCCACCCCGGTCAGACCCTCCTCTCCCTCCAGCCCCGCGCTGCCCCTTCCCAGCCTCACCTACCCGCAGTCCCGCACGCTGCAGGAAGGGTCTGCTGCGGGTGGGCCGGGGAGGAGGGCCCGGAGCGGCTCCCACCTGCCTGCGAACCACGTCCCTCGTGTATGCGGGAGCAGCTCAAGCCCAGGCAGCGGGGGGTGGGGGGGGACTTGGGTCTTGGGGGTCCCCTCTTCTTCTTCTTCTTCCCTCTGCTCCTTCGAATCTTCTCTCGGGCCCAGAAGCTCTCTGGGCAGTCACTGTCCTCGACATTTTTTTCTTTGACCTCTGAGTACATCCGAGCTCTCCCAGAGAAGGGCAGTCAGGCAGACCGTGTTTCGCTTCCCGTCGAAGGTCACCGCGACTGCTGGTTTCCGGAGAGGAGGACGGAGCCGACCTTGGCGGCCTGGCTCTGTCCGCCCTGCCTGTCTGGGATGAGCTTCGGCACTGTCCCCGGAGGACCGTCCTGCCCATGGTCCCGTCTGTCCACAGGCCTGGGCCAGGTAAACGTGGCGTCGGCCGCCTGCCTCCTCGGTGCAGCTTCTGCAGGGTCACTGCGGGTCACTTGGCTGAGTGACAGCAGGGCAGCGAGTGTGCCAGTTGTTTGTACTCAGCATGCGGAGGTCGCCCCCTGAGGTTGCGCTCCAGAGTACCCACGCCATCGCGCGCCCACTGCCCAGGTGGGTCCGTCGGCTGCACCCGCGGGGCAGGTCCTCTCGGAGCCAGGCCGGCACCGCGCGTTTTCGCTTCACATCGCTGAGCTGGAAGGTTCGGGAAGTCCCAGTTCCCAGGCTCAGTCAGCCACGTGGGCGCGCGGGGTTCCCGAAGCCCGGGGACGCGGCGACCGCTGGGCTACAGTGCTGGGACCGGTGGGGGTGCGCGCCTGGCCCGGACCAGGGGTGGGAGGACAGCCCCGCGACCCCTCCGCGCCTCCACCGCTTCCTTTGTTGTGGTCCTTGCTGCGTCGGCCCAGGCGAGTAGGGTCCTGCGGGAGCTCTGGGCGGCGACCGGGGCTCCGCGGCTGGTGGGACCGGAGGGGAGAGCCGGGAAGCGCCCACCCAGCCGGGTGTCAGTTCCGGCCTCCAGCACGGGTGCGGCTGGGTGGGACCCCACACACTCCGACGCTAGGAGGGCGTCCCCAGCCTGGTGTGGAGGCTGCGGCCCACCACGCCCTCCCACCCCGGAGACCCCTGCCCGGGGAGACTGCGCTCTCTTCCCGCCTCTCCCGGACGCGGGGCGCCGCGGTGGGGTCCCTCTGGTTGCTTTGCGTGGTTCTGGTCTGCACCCTGCGCGGGGCGGGGAGAGGGCGCGGAGGCGCCGGGGGCTGCCTTGGGCGTTCTCCGAAGTGGCTTCGTTCTGGAGGGGAGGGGAAGGGGCTGAGGGGCGGGCGGGGGTCTCCCCCGCACGCGGAGGGCAGCCGGCGGCGCCGCGCCCCCCCCTCCCGGTGCTCGTCACCGGTCCCTCCCCTCGGTCCTCCTCCGCGCCCTCCCCCTGCTGCGTCCTCCTCCCGCCGCGCTCGCCGCGGTCCTCGGAGCGGCGCATCCGGGAAGGAGAATCCGGGCGTCTTTTCTCATTTAACCCGCGTTTCCATTAACTCAGCCCCAGCACCAGCTAATCCGCCGCACCGAAGGCAAAAGGAGGCTAATTAATGACCAGCTTTTCCAGTCAAGACCGGCAATAATTGCTTTGGTGGCCTCTATGATTACAGGATAAAATGGGCCCGGCCTGACATCGAGGCTCTGTGTACACTCCGAGGCCGGAGGAAATGAAGAGTTGGAGGCTGAATGCGGGGAGAAAATTACTAATAGAAGAGAGATAATGAGTAGGCCGGCCGGGCATTCATGGGGAAAAATCCATTTTGTTACCATGTGAAATTAGGTGGTCGAAAGGAGTTGCTAATTGTTCCCGTCCTGCAGCGAGCGGCCGAGGCGGGCGGCGGCGTCCCGGTCGCCCATGCCGTGGAGGGGCCGCGCCCGCCGTCCTGCGGCGCGGTTAATTGTTGGTAATGTTCCTTCTGATGAAGCTAATGAGCGGACAGTGCTGGGCACCTCTTTGCACGTGGAAAGTGAAATGCACCGAAAGGATGGTCTCAGATTTTGACGGTCATTACCCTTCCCCGCCCCCTGAAACGATGACAAACAGAAGGAGTTTGGAGTCCTTAGTTTTTACCGCGCTGGGAGGTGAGCTTCCAGACCGTCCTATTGCCTGTGTCTTGCTGTCCCTCTCACCGAGAAACATAGGTGTCCTGAGCTGGCGGGTGGACGGTCCCCGGAGGCGCTGGAGGGGCAGCGTGGGACGGGGAGGCAGGCCCGGGACGTGCAGAGCCCTGGCACTGCGCAGCCGCCTGCACCTGCCGACCGCCGCGCGCGCTCGGGATAAACCGCTCTCCCTGTTTAAAGTCAGGGATGGACACGTTACTTTTCTTAAGGCGGCAGATAAGCTGCCAAATGCTTTACATAAATTTGAAAGAAAACAGTCACCACTGAGGGAAAAAGCGATGGCTCTAACTTTCCTGGTGAAAATGCTGCAATCTGTGGCGTGCTATTTTGAAATAACTCCTGCTTCTCTTCGAGGGGTGCTGTTCCGGGTAGCCTCCTGTTGTGGTTTTAATGCCAGCACCGTCGGGGTTCTGTGGAGCTTCCCACTTGCACCGGCATTTGAAGAGCACGGCTGTGCTAGGAGACCATGGTTTGCTGGGAACTAACGTGCTGCTTCCCTCGTTCTGCAGAGACGCAAGCTCAAGCTTCTGCCTCAGCAGGCGGAGCCGGAGGACTCGGCCAAGTTCGTGGCGCTCACCCTGGTGTCCATCGCCTGCATCGTGGGCGTCCTCCTGGCCTCTGGCCTCATCTACTGCCTGCGGCACACCTCGCACCACAAGCTGAAGGAGAAGCTGTCGGGACTAGGGGGCCACGCAGGCACAGATGCCACCGCTGCCTACCAGGTAAAGAGATTTTCACAGTGACACGTGAAGGTATCAGTTAAACAGGCAGATCGTTTCCGCTCCTCTCTAGCCCCTCCCCCACTCCCAGCAGTTGTTCGTTTATGCAGAGTTTGGGTTCTTTTATGATGACAATTTGAAACTCTTCATTAGCATTCATGTAAATACCTGGCAATCACAGTTTTATGGCTTGGCTGTGTATTAATCTTATGCTGTTCTTGGATAGTCTCATGTTAGCTCTGAAAGCAGGTTGCTAATTAGAAATGTGGAAAATGTGCAATGCATGAATTATGTATTCTCTGTTATCTTTCTTAGTTTGGCCACCATTAATGAAAAATGCCAGAATTGCAAGATAAATTGGTGTGTCGATGTTTGATGATGTCTCTTAAATCATCGACTTCCTAGGGGTCTTATATGAAAAGCTCCTCTGACCCGACCCGTGCCACCCTCTGCTATTATGTGGATAAAGTGAAATCTAATGCTGATAAATTTAGGGCGAGGGTGGGGGGCTCAACTCCATGGGGATGGCAGTGGCTGCAAACTGGCACAGACACACCTGGAAATAAGTCAGGAGCCAATGAGAATGTGAGCAAGACAAGTTCAGACCAAATTGGGCATAAAAAAATTCATAGGATTTTTGGAAGCATACATTTCATATTTAATAATGTCGTGTAATAAAAACATGCCCTCAGGTTTTTTTAATGCCCTCAGTTTTGTCAGCAGTGCAAACCCAGAAAATGTGCAAATGAGAGCATTTGATTTCTTTTAGTATAAAGCATCATTTAATTCCAAATATGTATTCCTATTTGTGAAAGTAAAATAATTTCCCTAATAACCACTTTAAAAGTCTAATCAATGTGCATTTGTAAGATTTTTCCCCAATTGGACTAGATCCTTTGTTTTTCTAGTCATATGATTGTGATGTGTAATATGTCTTATAAATAACCATATTTTATAAGCATATGGAAAGTAAATATTTTGTTGTCAGAGTTACATGGGTGGCCTCCCAAGCTCTTTCTGGAAAAGACCCTCCACTGTCCAGCAGTGCCCAGCCATATGCCCCAGGAGCTCACCTGCCCTGGCCTCCGTTAGCTCTGTGGGCAGCTCTGCCCCTGCCCCACATAAGGAGTTGGGGCGAATTTATAAAATACCCAGCTTAAAAGAGACCAAGAGATAGATTTTCCTCCCATTTCAAAATTCTCAGTACTGTCGGTGAATGGAGGAAGCCTCTAGTTTCCTGAAAAGGGTCACTAGCCTGCCCAGGGTGATCTTTTTTTATAAAGAAATGGCAACTTCAAATGTGTTGAAGATGGCATTTCAGGGATAGTGCATAGCTGTGCTTCAAAGCAAAAGATAAGTCACTTTTGAAGAAGCAGTCTGAAAAAAGTGTCACATAAACTGGTAAAAATTTATCCAGAAATTCTATTGCAAAGAACCTCAGTCTAGGATGCCGGGTCTTCAGGGCCACATCTGTGTCAGTCCATAAATAAATTATCACACCAGCCCTGCTCCGTGTGTAGAGATGGAAGATCACACAGGCACGGATTTTTTAGAAAGCATGGCATCCTTTGATATACTTTGAAATTCAAATATAAAATATTGATAGAATGGAAAGGTTAGACTTGCATGCAGAAATGATTAATTTTTTTTAAAAAATGCAGGTTGAAAATGCATATTTAGGACTGAGTTTGTAATAATTAACAGGAAAAAAAGTCCTCCCAGTGACAGCTCTAATTAATAGTATCTGTAATTAAAATCACACTCTTCCAGCAGGAAAATTGTTTGAATTTCTTGGAGTGACCTTTTTGCTGTTCCTCCTGAGGGCATGGTGGTTAAGTTGATATTGATTTTATAATGAGCTCTGGTTTGTTTAATAAGAATCTGTAATCCAGATAATAAATGAAATGTATGCTTTTCTTCAATCCAGATTAATAAAAAGAAAAAAAAAACAGGGGAACAAAACTTTTTCTTTTAAAAATATTGTCTAGGAGAATTTGGAAGTGAAACGATTTTGAAGATTTTTTGTTGGGCTTAGTTTTGAAATCACTACAAAATTCCCTTTAGGGAACTACTTTGATTAAATGTGGGGGTTGCCCATTAAAGTGGATTGTTTACTGGTGAGAAAATCCTAGTTGCTAAGCTGTCGTGTTGTTTTGACTTGTTTTTTAGCAGAGCAGGACTCAGCAAATGAGGATGGGGATTACATGATTTTTAGCTTTAAATTTAGCTGAGTAATGTAGTAAGGACCCAGACAATTATAGTTATAAATAGAAGACATTTATACTGGTAAATGAAGCAGGTATTAATTCACTAATGTATCCACATCTCATTTGGTTTTTCTAAGGCTGCTTCAAGTCCCTCTTCAACTTTAAAAATCTGTCTGAAAAGTAGTTTTTTAAATGCAACAAATGCAGAACAATAAATTTCAGGAAAAGCATCTTGTTGCATTAATGTATTTATTTTTAAATCAATGGCCTTCTGTACTTCATTTATTCTATAATAAAAGTAAGGTTGTGGATCGTAATTCCCATCACTGGATTACAAGGAAAATTGAGCAATTTGATGTCATGCTTTCTTTCATGGGCACATCATAGAAATACACAATTTATGTTCTTAAAGTTTCTGAAAAAGAAATAGATTTTTGTGTAACTTAGGCTAGAAATAAGTAACCTAGGTGTGGTAGAATGGTAGGCGGCAATATAATAAGTTTTATTAACATCAGAATAGGAAGTTGCCCTTTAAACAAAAGAACTGAGTGTTCTTACACAGGACAAGAGAAGCAAGGTGCAGAGACGTGGTCTGATGGCAGGGAGAAGAGGGTAGGCAGCTCAGGGGCGATGTTACCAGGAGACACAGGGACTCAGGCTATGGCTCCTTCCCCATGTGTCCCCAGTTAAACACCATCAGCTAGCACCCTGGCGTGATGCTTCTAGCAGGGACTGGGAGGCCCCTCATGTTGCTGGCCCTTGGAAACACATTGGCTGTGGCCACCCTGTGTGCACCCCGGCAGGTGCATGGTCCTGTGTGCCCACGCTTTACAGCGGAGGCCTCAGGTCACAGTGGAGCCAGGGAGCGGTCCTCAATAGTCAGAGGCTTTTCTTAAAATGGTTTCAAATAGTGCAAATTATTAAATTCTAATGCAAACATCTTTAATCATTTCTACCTTTTCTTTCTCAAAATAGAACTATAACATGGCCAGTTAGGATTTTAGAGCTCTGTGTGTATGTGTGTGAGAGAGAGAGAGAGAGAGAGAGAGCTCATTTGCCTTATCTATCGGGAAAACAAATCTTTTTTGACACTCTTATACTTTTAACACTTACCAAGATATCAATCCCATTGGATAATCCAGAAAGTTTAATTTGCTCCAACTTGAAAAAATTGGGTATATTAACTTTCAGAATAATTGAAATGTACTTTTAAGAATCATTTGTTTAACAGAACACTGACACCAAACTTTCTTCATTGTTTTAGTACCCATTTTTCTCTTCTAAATACATAAAACAATGTATTTGGTTTGAATCCATAGTTCTTTTCTTAAAAGGCTAATTGAGCGTACTTTTATTTCCTTTTCTCAAGTTGGCATGGGATGTCATAAATATGTATGTGTATGTCTATATGTATGTCCTTGTACACATGTAACACACACAGTAAGGATAATTAAAGGCACCAAAGAATTGTGTTATTTGGTACCAGTATACTTTTTGCATTTTTTTCAGGTAGGTGCCCTATTTCTAAGGAAGGTGATTGGGTAAAAACTATGCCAAAAATAAGTTGTTAGATGATTAGAAGACAGTCCCCTCCTTTTTCTCTCTGAGTTCTTTTGAATGTTACATCCATTTCTTTGAGGCTTTGATCATCTAGGAGCGGCAAGTTGAGCATTCCGCCAGCCCTCTCTGCCTTCCCGGATGTGAGGGCGGGTGCTCCTCTGGAATTTTCAGCAAGTTTTCTTTTGATGGTTTATTTCACAACACCCAGCAGGTTTCCTTGTGTACTTGGGCCTTTGGAGACAAACCTGCAGGAAAGGTGCACTGGGGCCGGGGGGACCTCCGTGGACAGGGCCATTAAGTGCACATCTCTCTTGCTGCTGCTCCCAAGGGCCCCGCGGTCGGTGTTGTGGTGTGTGTGTGGCTGTGCTCCTGGCGGGTGCTCCGGGAGACTCGGGCTGCCCTGTCTGGGAGTGCAGGGTGCCCAACACCTCACCTCTAGTGAGGGAAGCTTTGCTCTTAGGGAGAGGACAGGTTGCAAGTTGGCTTTGAATTAACAGACCCTTCTTTTTCTAGGTGAGTTTAATCTTTTATAATTGGAGTAATCATAAGTATGGAAACAGGATGTTCACAATTAAGTTGGAAAACAGCAAATTATCCTGACCCCACCACAGACTGCTTAACAAGCCTTTTCCAAGTCAGTCCACTGTGCGTCCCAGAAGGACTTTCCTTGCTTTATGTCTAAATTTCCAGGTCAAAATAATATATTTTGCAATTATCTAGGAAGCAAAATCTATCCCACTTCAAAATAAAGGGGGTACCTTAAAATATTATTAAAGAACATTTCTGTTGGGCAGCGCCGTGGCTCAAGGAGTAGGGCACCAGCCCCATGTACCGGAGGTGGTGGGTTCAAACCCGGCCCCAGCTAAAAAAAAAAAACCTGCAAAGAAAAGAACGTTTTTGTTTATTATAGCACAGCCAAGCAGGAGAATTGCGGAATTTTTAAATTTACCCTTGTGAATGTAGGGGATGATGCTGTGGGGGTTTGCTTGCTCCTCTCCTTCAGGCTGGGGCAGGCCACACTCCACTGCGCTCAGGGCTCCCAGAAACTCTCCTGCCCCCACTGCAAATTAAGCAGATATAAGTGTTTGTCAAAGTGGCACCAAGTTCCACACCTTTTGAGGCAGTAATGTGCTAGTCTAAGGAAAACTTGCAAAATTTTGCCATGGTGAAGGTAAAGGAACACGTTTTGTCCCCAACATCCCAGTAATATGTGTCCATTTGCATATATGTTCTGTTTCGAGTCGTCAATACGCAGGGCCACGGGCTGTCTCAGCTCAGTCCCATCTTCCAATTGCCTTTCACCGGGGTCTGGGGGCTTTTCTGGAAGGTGTCCACTTGTAGTGCATTTTCCTCATAAATCTTAAACTTTCAAATAGGCCATTTCCAAAAGCAGTGACTACATGTCTGTTCCGGAGTTTTGCCCATATTTCCTCAAATATAGCTCCTGAGATTCAGAAATAGATCTTCAGAGAACACTGAAGTCTGGAAAGATTGCCAAAGAAATATCTAAACATAAAAAGAAAGCACATTGCTTGCCCTAATACTGCAAGCCACTTTCCTGAGCAGGCAGTAATAATTAGATCAAACTTAATTAAAAATAACAGCGACCACTCAGTGAGATATTCAGAAAAATAAAAAATTGGAATGTCTAACACGTGAAAGTTCAGAAGCCTGGCTTCAGTTACTATGATATTTACTATATTTGCTTTTATCTTTGTTGCTGGTTAGACCTGGATGTCACCTGAATAACTACCCGGGGGGGAAAGGGTTAGGAGGACAGGGAGGGTTAACTTGGCCCCACCGTGTGCTCCATGGCTTTCTCCAGCTTTTCTCATCTCACTCTCCAGGCCGAGGGACGAGTGGGTCTGGGGCTAGAGGAAAAGGTGTGTGCTTATGTGGTGCCAGCATGGGCTGGAGTGTCACTCACCTGCGTGCGGGCAGTGTTTTAGTCTGCTTCTCCATTTTACTTTCAAATTAGAGAATGCTTCCTTCTCACACAAGTGGGAGCAGCTGGTGGAATGATACCTCACTCACACTGCACGGCCCCGTGAGAGTTCTTGCTCCTCAGCTCTCCAGCCAACGGGAAGAGAGGAGGCCCCAGGGGCCTTTGGAAGGGCTGAGCACAGGTGTGCTGCCTGTTTTACTCGGGGCAAGGAAAGGGCCAGGTGAGCTGAGGCCCAGCTCAGACCTGGAATCTGGGCTGTCCAGTAAAATTCAAGACATTCCAGGGAAGTCGTTCAGAGGAGGCACGTGTGAGTGCGCGTCCTCCAGGGAGCAGGTGGAGAAGGGCAGCCCTCAGGGACTATTGCAGGCCTCAGCCACCTGCCCCAGGGAGAGCGAGGGGTGTGACTGGAGGGGCGCCAGGTCAGGCCAGGCCCAGCACTGAGCCTGCTGCTCTAGGCAGAGCATCCTACCCGCCTGCAGGTGGGGGGCAGCTTACAAGAGAAATGGGTGTTGGGAGGAGAGACATCAGGAGTGAAGCGAAGTGTAAAAACTGTGTTAAACTGAGATTTTAAAATAAATCTCAGGAAAGGGTGGGGAGGAGACCCTGATGGGCAGGTGATGGAAGAGGGACAGTGGGTGTGGATGCCAGGACACCCCACCAGGAGCACAGCAGGCCCGAGCTCAGAGGAGTTTGTCTCCCAACTGCGCTTGGCTTCTGTGGTTCTGGTTTCCAGCAGCCTCCTTCCTGTGGGAGTGGGGATGAGGCCTTGGGGAGTTCCACGGACGCCTTCTTCAGCAGAGCCAGACAAAGACCCCAGCCTGGGAAGCTCTTTGCACAGGAGGAGGACAGGCCGGACCTCCCATGGGTGAAGCCTCGTGATAGCAGCAACCAGGCAGAGCCCCCAGACATGCACAGAGGTGACTGTTCTGGAGTCTGGGGCGAGGATCCACACGAAGTGCACCTCTTTCAGCCTCCACGGACAGAGGATGCGTCCCTTGTAAACAGCATTACCTGCAGCAAGAGGCATTAGCCTGTCAAAAATAGCCAAGCCCAGCTCTTAACACTCACATGGCCATAAAGGAGGCCAGACGTTGGCTAGGGTGCAGGATGGGAGTGATGCTGGAGCCGTCAGGCCAGGAGCTGCAAGTCTTAGAAGAGAAGCTTTGGGAAAGCAATTGCTGTCAAATCAGGGAGGCCTGGGTGATGAAAGTGGTTTCCAGATGCCCAAGTTGAAGATCACTGAAAGGATGTGAATAAAAAGACACTCTGGCTGGCAAGTCACACCTGGTGAGCCCCCATGCAGCCCTCCCCTTGCCTTGGCCTGCTCTGCTGCCACCGAGGAGGCTCTGTGCCAGCACCTTCTCTCCAAGGCCCAAGGCCTCCCAGGTCTGGAGCTCTCCTGACCTCTGAGCCCACATCCCCTGCACACATGCGGATGCCCAGGGCTGTGTCTGGTGGGAACACGTCATGTTGAACTATGCGTCACTGTAAGGAATGGGGCCTCAGAGAACCCCAGGCAGCCTTTGAACCGCAGGATTGCTGAACTTAGACTGGCCCAGTGTTTTTTCCAAAAAGCATATTTCCTCTAAGGGTAAGATTCCATTTTCTGAAACAATAGGGCAGCAGAGAATTTGGTTTCACATTAGAGCAGGACCGGTCTCACTTGTCATGGACTCCTGGCCTTTAGTGCATGACAGAGACAAGCAAAGCCATGGGCTCTGAGGAGGCAGGGCCAGATCTCCGGGAGCAGGTCGGACGCGGTGGGCAGGGAAGGCCCCTGTGGGAGCGGAGTTTGTAGCCATCGGCCAGCTGTTGCCTTCCCTCCCTGTGCCGGACCTCACAGCCATGCCTGCTACTGTGAAGGGGCTCCAGTGTTCCTCTTCTCCACCAAGTTAACCTTCCTCAGACTGTGCTGCTCAAAATACAAAGTTTCCACTGGGGAGGTTCATCTTTGGGAGAATTACTGATGGTTAAGATGGGAATCGTGGTAGTTTAGTTCTGTTAGCAAGTACAGGGACACAAAAGACCTCTCTGACTGGAAAAGTGGCAAGTGGGATATTTTAAGATTCTTTAACATACGAAATAATAAACCAGCCAAGTTACGTTTCTCTGTGTGTATTGTGTGTGTCTGTGTATGACTGTCTAGAGAACAGAAAAAAGAAGATTCAGAGATACTATATTAGCAAATAAAGCCAGATGCTTGGAAATGCCAAATTCTGTACAGACTTTAGAGGTGCGGATGTGGGTATGAATACAGTTTATACTTGGGTTGATCGTGTGATGTTTAATAGCAATTCAGTTAAAGGAGTTTGAGTTGCTGTGAGCTGTGTGATGCCACAGCACTCTACCGAGGGCGATAAAGTGAGACTCTATCTCTAAAAAAATAAATAAATAATAAATAAAGGAGTTTATGAGTGGTAAATGCTGGGATTATTAATATACAAGATAATGTTAGCCTCAGTTTATAACTAGGCTTAAATCCTCTAACTAAAAAGTTTGATTTGCTCTGTAGGTGAGCATTTCATAGTTCTCCTCTTTTTTCTTCGTGAAGATATTGAAGCAAAAGAACACAAAATTAAGGAATATTCCTAGAATTATACCTCTCACAGACCTGTAAAACCTAAACTTAAACCAGAAATCAAGATGTTCTTGAGTGAGAGGAAATAAAATACAGTTGCTTGTTAAACAAAATAATCACACGGCTTGGAGGCTGACCTGGCTTGCACATTTTGGGGTCACCTCCTGCACCCTTTGGCCTTTGCATCCTCCACCAGATTCAAGGAGAATAAAAACACTAAGAGCTTAGTGACCCCGAGGTTTGAAATTGAAATGTGGGGGTCTAGACGATCCCTCTGAGTTGTTTGCTGACCGCTGTCTCAGCACCCTCACCACCCCAAGGTCACCGTGTCCTGCTCGGCCTTCCCTTCTCCGGTGTACCTGCTATTGGGGTGACTTTTTCAAGTGCATCTTGAATCTACAGATAGATCCCGCCTCGGCTCCAGGTGAGGCAGCCAGACAAGCTGATGTCTTGTGCGGCCTAAGGCTCCTGTCCCAGCAGCCCTCTGGACCCCAAGCTTGCTCCCCACGACTCCACTCCAGGGGTGCAAGAGGCCCTCCCCACACACTCTCTTTCTCCCAAGAGATGTCCCTTCCTTGGGAAGATGATTGACTTCCGGAAACTCTCCCAGGCCTTGGAGCTCACAATCCTAGTCACAGCTGCCAAGGTCACTCAGCTCGTGGGTGCCCGGCCACCAGATTGGGAGAGCCTCAGCCGTGAGCAGCTAGGGCACCACTCACATCAGTTGTAGGTGGAACAGGTGGGCCCAAAAGGACGTGGGGTTTCTGCAAATGGAGCACAGCTGCTGGGGCAGCCACACCCAGCGCCACCGCTTGCCCAGCCCCGTGGCTTAATTAAGCCGTGGCCCAGAAGGGAGGGTCTGAGTCCCTTTTGTGCTCTGGGCTGGCTGCTTCCAGCCCCTGAGGTGCCCCATGTGCCTCCATGCTGAGCCTTTGTTCTGAATACCCCTCACTTGCACATCCCAGACCCTCCCATCTGTCAGCCCCACAGAGCGTCCCTCCCAGGCCTGCGGGCGCTCCCCACTCTAATGACAGAGCCTGTTCGTCCCTAAACTCCTTGTGTCCTTTTATACCCTCACGGTTGGCCCATTCTTTGGATTCAGTTATTCTCTCGTCTACCTCCGACTGAAGCAAGCATGGGGGTGGGGCTAGGCTCCCTCTCCCACCATACCAGCTTGGACAAGGAGAGCCCTGGTGTCCTGACGTAGACCCACAGCACCTGGCAGGGGACCTGGAGGCCCAATAAATCCTGATAGGTTGAACTAAGACACTGATGTGAGAGAAGCTGGTCTGGGGGCCGTGTACACCTGTCAGAGGCCTCCCACACACCACCCAGAAGGTGTCTGCACAGGAAGCATCAATATGTGACACATAGTAGGTGACAGCAATGGCAATGAGAACAGCAGTGACAATTTACTGTCTTTTAAGCAAAAGGAAAATCAGAAAGTGGCAAGAGGTCCTTGCAGAAGGCACTGCCCATCCTCTTACCTGGGCTGCTCTGGGAAGGCTGGCGCCTGGATTCGTACAACTCAACTGTTTTAAATCCTGCAGCATGAAACCAGAACACAAGTTTGCCTGTAGCCTGTGCAGCTGCCCAAGATGGGCTTTGCTTGCGTGAGCTCTGGAGACACTGCTGACTTTTTGGGGAACCCTCAAAACTTACTTGCACAGGGAGCCATCAGTGTGAGAGCCAGAAGCTGCTCGGTCTTAGGGACGACAGCCGGCACAGGGCCCTGGGCAGCTACGAGGCCCTCAGAAGCCGCGCAGAGGGCACAGGTCACATGCCCTCCCCCCACCCGCCCTGGACACTGGATCCCTCCACTGGCAGTTAGAGCAGAAGGATCCCAGCGGAAGCCCCCATTAAATATGTGTTCTGGGAGGGGAGATACTCATTGGAATCACAGTTCCTGCCTACGTCTTTATTTTCATAACCATCTCCTGCCTTCAGTCTGACATTTAGCAGAGCAGGAGCACGGCAGATGAAGAGAGTGAGTGTTTTCAGTCTTAAAGGAGAGGCAGCTTTTTAGTAGATGGGGTCTCGGGCACATCAGTAACGTTTGGGTGCTAAGAGCACGCTCTCGAGTCCAGCACACCTTACCACGGGTCCCACGGGGCTGCACGTGGCTTCTGCTACCTGTGGGGGCTTCAGGGGCTCCCAACCCACCCCCACTTCATTGGAGACGGGAGCGGGAGCCCCTGCAGCAGGACCCTCCTGCTCCCCTCCCTGCCTCCCTCACCCCCACGTGTGCTGGCCTATCCCTGATGCCCTTGGCCGGCTGGTGCTTGCTGGGCAGACCCTGAGGAATGTGGGGGGTCAGACCAGAGGGACTCCCGCTGTCAAGTGTGGGAGGCAAGACGCAGGCCCAGTGACATGAAAAGGGCCCAAAACTGCGTGAGGCAGGCAGCACCTCAAAAAACATCTTTCAAAGTGGGAAAAAAATCACACTGCTCACACCAAGCTGTCTGTAGTTTTCCTGATGCTGTGGAATCAGCACTTAAAACATCACAGCTGTACTGCAGTGTCCAGTTGCCGAGTCAGGAGTGCCGTCCTGCAAGTGGGCGAGCGAGTGTCCTCTTCCTTGGGGGTGGGGGGGCGTGTCCCCTCCCCTGTGCTGTGTGTAGGCGCCACATGTGGTACACAAATGGGGGGTGTCTCTGGTTTAAGTGTGAGGGGAGCCCTGAAAAATGCTGGGTGTGGCTGCATCCGTAAAGCTGACGCAGCGGCTGAGGGCCCCATCTCAGGGACATCTGTGCTGGCTCTGGCCTCAGGAAGGAGCCGGCAGCCTCAGTTGCTGGGGTCTACCCTGGGTTCCTTCTCCAGAGGGAAGAGCAGCCCTGTGCTCACCAGGTCCTGGGAGCCGTCCTTTAGGCCCCTGTGTTTCTTTGCCAGAGCCACCAGCATGGTGGGGGAGTCGCGTAAAACTGCTCTCCTGCCCTGATGGTCAGCTGCTGGCCTGCCATAGGAGGTGATTCTTCACCTTAGGTTTAGTTTCATGACGAGATAAAAACTTAAACTGTGTTGGGAATAAGGACAGGTGATTATACGTGCAGTCTTTCTTCTGTATGTGCTCTTTCCCCCTTTATGAAAAATAACCACTCTAAACAACCAGGACTATTTTCTCCCATGATTTCCCCCTACACATACTTTCTGAACAGTTCACTTAATTTTAATCATATTGAATGTAGAATTTTGTGTATTTTAAACATACTTTGTGTTGGTTTTTCTTACCACAAAAGTAATACATACTCAATTTGGAAATAAGCAAAATAAAAAATAAAATAGAAGCCATCCGTAATTCCACCCCAAGACTGACAGCGCCTGTTATCAATGCAGTGTGCATCTCCCAGGTATTTTCCTCCCTGCCTGTCTCCACTGATTACATTACATCTACGGTAGGGACTTCCCTGCTGACCTCTTGAGCTTATGAGCACCAGCCTTTCCTCCGAGCACTTGGGCCCCAGAGCCTGGGTGCTCGCGCCCCATCATCCTGCCGCTTGGGCTGAGGCCCCCAAGAGGGCCAGCCCCTCTCAGTGTGGCTGGTTGTTACCCATGTGTGGGCCTGTCCCTCCCCAGCAGATCCTAATGGACCCATTTCCCTTTGTGGCTTCATCCATTTGTTCCTTACTTGTGTCCCATTACTGCTAATTATGCCTCCAAGTAACCCTAAAAATTGCAGGCTGTCCTTTGTGGACACACTGAAGCTGCACACTGCTTTGTTCCAGTAGCTTCTTGAAAGGTGCAAAGAAGTTTTTCTGAGCCGTTGTCACCTTGGCCTTTCCTTGGGCAGAACTTGAAGATGAAAGGCCCCTTCTCTCACAGTGACCCCCCTACCAGGCGCAGAGCTGAGACACGAGGCATTGCATTACTGTGTGCACAGACCAAGTCCCGCCCCAGAATCCTCTTCAACTTATTTTGCAAATTGTGTTATGAAGAAGCATAAAATACATTGAGGACAGTGTAGGGGGAGCTAGGGCCATGCTCAGTGGGTGACAGAGAAGCAGGTGGGTCTCTAGGAAGTGAAGGCTATGGGGTGTTTCTCTGCTTTCTCTGTCCATGGCCTCCCACCATCAGGATTTGCTCCAGCAGGAGAAACCTCCCAGTCTCATTCAAGTCCTGTGCTGACTGCAGGTGGCAGGGACACGGGTGTGCTCTGCTCTGCAGGGACAGGCACGCGAGCGCAGGTGCACAGAGGTGGTGGAGCACATGCGTGCCGCTGGGCTCACACACTCTCGGGGCTCCGGGGGTCCTGGAGCACCACCTGACTGGGAAAGATCAAAGTCGCATTCTCTTGGTAGAGTCTTACGCCTGGGTACAGGCTCTCTGGGTCTGACATTTCTTGACACATAGTTTGGCCTGAGCCTCACATGCTTATTTCGTGGTAGAACATTTAAATGGAGGAGATAGGGAAACGCCATTCTTTTCTTTTAAAAAACCCAACTGGTCTGGGTCGGTCCACCTGAGAAGGGTGGGTTTTTCACAGACAAGCTGGTGGACGGCCCAGGGAGGACGCTGGTGGGGGAACCCTGAGGTGAGACTGACGTGGATAGTGGACTACTGAGTGCACACCCAGCACATAATAGGTGCTTCACACACATTAGGTGTAGAATCTCCTGACTACTCGATGGGGCAGTTGGGTCATCATCCCGTTCCACAGACCACAAGACAGAGCTCGATGCACTTTGTCCAACACCACCCGGCAGACTGGGCCCAGAGTCCTGGTCCGGGTGGTAAGCCTTTGCCTTACCCTGCCGCGTAGTGCAGCTCTGGACTTCACTGCAGGTCAGGGTTCCTGACCAGGGATGGGTTTCTCCTTCTGCATGGGACTCTGGCCTGGAATGCCTGCTTCCCCATGTGGAGCTGCCCGGGAATCACCAAGGGCTGTCGCAGTACAGACACCTTGGACCATGCCCCTCCACGTGATGGCACATGCGTCCTTCTCATCAGGACCTTGGCATGACTGGAGTCTGTTTTCCTTAATAGCTTTCTCAACACATGAGACAGGCCAAACAGCTAAAAAGCCACAGAGAGACATGAAGCCCATTTTCAGAGATGGACATCCCCAAAACGCAGAGCAACGTTGCACAAAAATAAATGGCTTTCTCATTTGCACATGTGCATGTCCCTTCTGTTCTTTATTGCTAAAGAACTGGAATGGGGAAGAGACAAGAAGCCCATTTCTTCAGACCCCCAGTGGGAGTGGCCTGGTGATGCCCTCGAGCACGAGCCCCCACCCCGACCCTCACCTGCCCTGCTAGCTGGCCTTAGGCTTTCATCTACAATTAGAAGATGCTTTTGGCTAAATCTGCCCTTCTTCTTCATTCATAATTAATTACCTGTTGGTTTTGGGGCCACATGAATTGCTACAAAGCTCATAGTTGTCTTACAAACTCAAGGTCATCAAGTGAAATGGCCTGGGTTGTTCTTAGTAAAGCATAGTTGTCTCTGGCCAGAATCTTTCTTCCTTTAATCATCATTAGACTTAGTTAAAATCTTAAATATAAAAATTTTTTTTAAGGAAAGTGGATGGAAGGAGCTGGACCTGCTGTGCAGCCGAGTGAGGACCTTTGTCCATCGTGCCCAGGTGCTTAGACCGATGCTGGGTCTCACCGAGTCTGCGTCTTGGTCGGTTAACACCTCCGATAGAACTGCGCATCCCGCCGTTCCCATTTCAAGGCATTTTTTCTCAGCCTGGAATTTCTGTGCTGGGTGTTGATTGTGCTTGCTGCCAGGATTATAAATTAGGGAGATTTCATAATAAAATTGGGCTGATCTCCGGGTTCCTTTCAGCGTGTGCTTAGACAGCTTGTTTAGCATTATCTGTTATCTTTTGCCCAAATAAAATGCTCTCTAGATCACAGCTCTGTATGTGAACTTACTCAGCAGAGTGGCACCTGCACAGCGTCTATGTTGGTGATGGCAGCTCTGTCTCTTAGTGATGGGGGTTTCCTGTCCTATGCTCTGGGGCTCCCCAGAAGGTGGACAGTGAATGCGGACATTGGTCTGACACCGGCCTGGTGCGATGACTACTAAAGAAAGTGGTCTGCCGGCAGCACAGAGCAGCAGGCCACACCGAGCCACCTAGCCAAATGCTCTATGACATCCCCAGATGGACTTGAGGCCGGGACTCATAAATGGTCCCACGGAAACGTCAGTGGTGAATCCAGACTAGCCCAGTAGCAGCTATGTGGAAACCAGATGTCAGCTTCTCAGTGGACAAATGCCCTTTACCTAAAGCCCATCACATTGGTGGGGCTGTGAATAGCAATGTTTTCCCCACATCACAAGTATTCCGACTAGACAGGTGGTCTGGTCCCTATTATTTCTCAAAAACCATGCACTGCCCTCACCCAGACCTGCACACCACACCCATCCACCTGCTGTTGCTCCCCAAGAGAGGCCCAGCACCTGGCACCAACCTTGGGGTCTACACCCCAGAGCCCCTCCTCCAGGAAGCCCTCTCTGACCTTGAGTTCAGGGCTGCTCCCCTCCTCTCCACCCTGGCAACACTTCCCCCCCAGAATCCAAAACATTGGCACCATCTCTCTGGTGGCCATAAGTGCCAGGAGCCCAGGGACCCCGAGAGTCTCAGCCACCAGTGTTCCTGCACTCAGACAGCACTCACACAGGGAGGGACAGACACATGAATAACAATGATTGTGAGAACAGCTGGCCCCTGTTCCAAAGGGTCCTTCCTAGCAGGTTGTGATCGTCACGGTAGCTGTGAGGTGGGTCCTGTCAGCACCATTCCACAGATGAGAAAACGGAGGCACAAGAGACTGGGCAGTCTGTCTGAGGCCATGCGGTCAGTCAGGGCTGACACCAGGTTCAGAGTCCGGTGCTGGCTGTGAAGGGGAGTGTGCTGGCAGTGGAGGAAGAGCCTAAATTAAATCTGTCTGTAGTTCCCATCCAGGCCACTGAAGAAGCACTTTCTGGGTCCCAATTTCTAGGGATATGTTGTGGCACCACAGATAACCCAGTTGTCTGTGCCTGAGGGCAATTCCGTAGAGGCGCCGACTCTCCAGAGGGGCTGGTTCCCCCAGGAGCGGTCACAAAAGCCCAAGTGCAGCCTCCCACCCAACCTCTGTGGGCAGGTGAGCCGCCGAGCCGCCCTCAGGAGTTGGAGGGTGATGGGGACGTGGACAAGGAGGATGGGGACCTGGGGAGGAGGAATGGAATCTGGTGGTCTCTCACTTGCCCACGTTCAATGGGGCAGGAGGCGCCTTCACCCCTGGAACCCTGGAACCCTTGACCTGGGCGCAGCCCCTCCGCCAACCTAACTTACTGCAGGGACATTCTGGCCTCACCCCTGTCAGATGTCACCCCTGTCTGAGTCATTTGCCGAGACCCGAGTGTTCACCTGACCCAGCACCTGCTTCCTATCGTGTGTGAGGGCACGTGGCAAGCAAGCCTGGGTGGCCTCCGTGGCCTCCCTCCCTGCTGGGTATAGAGTAGGGACTGAGCTTTCTTGTGTCTGAGTCTCAGCCTCCCTGAGATATATCAGGGCACTCGGCAGTAACAGGAAGAGCTAGGGCAGAGTCACAGATCTGACCCAACCCATGCCACATCCCGCCAGACCATCCTCACCGCTCTAGGGATCAACCTGCATCTTCCCCTGGCCGGGAGGCTTGAGCAAGAGACCTGTCAGCTGGTCGAGCGCTAACATTCTGTGGTTTCTTTGGAAACATCTTTGAGTTTGCCTCAAGAATTTCTGACTTAGAGAATTGTTCTTCTCTCTGTCACACTGATACTCCAACTCACTTGCTGGTTAACCTTGAAAGCACTCCGCGGCAGGGGCCAGGCAGGCGCAGTGTGCGTGAGCCCTCAGGGTCCGACTCCTGTGTGGTTCCCTCCACCTCTAAAGTGGAAAACAGCAGGGAAGTGTTTTGCCCAAGTTCACATAAAAACTCTGTTGTCCTTTGTTGTCATCCAAGTGAAAGAAAAGTTAAATTAAAATAAAAATAAAAGTTTGTAGGCAGGGACATGGGTCTAGGACCTTGAACCTCTACTGTGTACATCCTTCTCTGTGGGTCCTGGAGGGAGACCAGAAACTGGGTTCACCGCGATCTCTCCACAGTGGTGAGAACCACGCTCTGTGGGTCCCACAGGGAGACCAGAACCTGGTTCACTGTGATCTCGCCACAGTGGTGAGAATTACGCTCTGTGGGTCCCGGAGGGAGACCGGAACCTGGTTCACTGCGATCTCTCCACAGTGGTGAGAACCACGCTCTGTGTGTTCCAGAAGGAGACCAGAACCTGGTTCACTGCGATCTCTCCACAGTGGTGAGAACCACGCTCTGTGGGTCCCACAGGGAGACCAGAACCTGGGTTCACTGCGATCTCGCCACAGTGGTGAGAATCACGCTCTGTGGGTCCCGGAGGGAGACCAGAACCTGGTTCACTGCGATCTCTCCACAGTGGTAAGAATCACGCTCTGTGTGTTCCAGAAGGAGACCAGAACCTGGGTTCACTGCGATCTCTCCACAGTGGTGAGAATTACGCTCTGTGGGTCCCAGAGGGAGACCGGAACCTGGGTTCACCATGATCTTTCCCCGGTAGTGAGAATCGTGTCTAGGTTGAGTTCTTATTTTCAGTGAGTGAATCTTACACATTTTGAGTCTTCCCAGAGTGTTTCATTCCTGCAGGACCACACGGGGTTGCTTAGACCACACTGCCACTGTCTCTGCACTCTGATTGGGTGTTTTATTTTCTGCATAAAGTATTAAGCTGTAGAGGTTACTGCAGAAATGTGCCTTGCTGTGCTTCCGCTGTCAGGCAACGCTGTACTTGCATAAGTGGGGGTAGATGAGTTGGGGCTGACATTACCCACTGCACCAAATGATTCTCTTATTCATGGGTTTCTTCTTGTTTGTTTTGCTTTGTTTTTGAGATTCTGAGAAAACTTGGGTTGACTTTTTTTAACCAGCTTGTTGTTTAAAAACTGCTTATAAGCTAAAGAGGACTGTAGGACTGCAGGGTGGCACCCTCCTGCCCTCCTGCCTCCTCCCTATGGTCAGAGTCCCCTTATCCTCATGGCCCTTCCCAAGGCACCTGCTCCCAAGCCACTTGTCAGCAGCCCCCAGGGCCCAGGAGCTCAGGGTCGTCCTGCAGAGCTGAGCGGAGCAGAGATGGTTCCTGTCTGGGGTTCACTGAGGTCTTGAGAGCCAAGGGATGTGACAGCCCAGGGCAGAGGGGACAAGACACAGAGGTGCTTCCTGAACTTCCTGCCTCTGGCAGCTGAGAGACCTCTGATGGTCAGGGCGGGGACAGGTGGCGTGGCCTCCCTGGATGCCACCAGGATGAAAGGATAGGGGCTCATCAAAGACTTTGCCCATGAATGCATTTTCAGCTCTATGGGCTCATATTCTCTTGTAAACTTTTTCTTGATACCATGTTATTTTGATGAGTTAGGCTATGGTTATGGCTTCACTGGATGAAAGGGTGGGGCACACAGGATCACCAATGTTGGAATACTTCCTTAGAGAGGCGTTACACTGGCTGTAATGGTGGGGAATACCCAAGAGTGTAAGGGGAGAATACTAAGGAGTGTCGGGGAGAGTGCCCAGGAATGTGGGGAAAAGTACCCAGAAGTGAGGGGGAGAGTACCAGGAGTGTGGGGGAGAGTATTCAGGAGTGAGAGAAAGTACCCAGGAGTGTGGGGGAAAATACCCAGGAGTGGGAGAGAATACCCAGGAGTGAGGGGGAGAGTACCCGGGAGTGTGGGGGAGAGTACCCGAGAGTGTGGGGGAGAGCACCCAGGAGTGGGGGGGAGAGTACCCAAGAGTGTGGGGGAGAGTACCCAGGAGTGTGGGGGAGAGTACCCAGGAGTAGGGGGGGAGAGTACCCAGGAGTGTGGGGGAGAGTATCCAGGAGTGTGGGGCAGAGTACCCAGGAGTGGGGGATAGTACCCAGGAGGGTGGGGGAGAGAGTACCCAAGATTGGGGGGAGGAGAGTACCCAGGAATGTGGAGCAAGAATACCCAGGAGTGAGGGGAGAGTACCCAGGAGTGTGGGGCAGAGTACCCAGGAGTGAGAGAAAGTACTCAGGAGTGTGGGGGAGAGTATCCAAGATTGGGGGGGGAGTACCCAGGAGTGTGGGGCAAGAGTACCGAGGAGTGGGGGAGAGTACCTGGGCGTGTGGGGGAGAGTACTTGGGAGTGTGGGTGAGAGTACTTGGGAGTGTGGGGGAGAATATTCAGGAGTGAGAGAAAGTACCCAGCAGTGTAAGGGAGAGTACTCGGGAGTGTGGGGGAGAGTACCTGGGAGTGTGGGAGAAAGTACCCCGGAGTGTGGGGGAGAGTATTCAGGAGTGAGAGAAAGTACCCAGGAGTGTGGGGGA
>CAUYON010094028.1:0-34098 GCA_963573935.1 Arctocebus calabarensis | reverse complement strand
AGCAGGGTACTGGTGAAACTTATTAAATGTAGAGTATCAATGTCTTTATATAGTGATCAAGAAAATGCCATGAAGGCTATCTCTAATAGTACGATCAAAATATTTCTGATTGTATATGAAGCACATTCTGCCCTATGATTGCACCAATGTACACAATTATGATTTAATAAAATTATTTTTAAAAAAAGAATATAGACAAAAGGCCAACAGACATAAAAAAATGTTCAACATCACGAATCATCAGGATAAAAAAACTATGGGATAGATTTAGAGTGGATCAAAGAAAAACGCATAGCTTTAATTAAACACCAATGTCAAGGAAAATTAAAAGCAAAAATTAAATCAATTAGATCTCAAACTAAAAAAGCTAAGAGAAAAAAACAAAGAAAAACTTAAGATGGGAAATAATAAGAATGAAAGTAGAAACTAAGGTGGAAAATAGAAAAATAGATAAAAATAATACATTTTTAAATAAATCAACAAAATAAACTCTAGACTATATTCTATACCATACACACACAAAGTTGCATATTACAAAGAATATTACTGGGATAAATGAAGAAATTGGAATGTACTCTACAAATTAAGGTATTACATCAGTTTTTATACTTCCTGAATTGATAACTATACTGTGGATATGTGAAAGACTTGTCTCTTCTAAGGAGAAAATATAACTGGAGGGGCCTAGGGATCCCCACCTTGTCATGTAACATCAAAAGAGTTCCCTGTATTCATCAAAAAAAAGAAAATATACACTAAATAATCTTGAGATAAGGAATCATGGTGTATACAACTTATGACTAAATGGTTCAGAAAAATATTTATGCAAATATAGACATGGATATAAATTTATATAGAGGCATGGTTATAGATCTATTACAATTTTACATAAATGTAAATATGGATATACAGCTTTTTTGTGTGTGTATACAAACACACACACACAAATAAGAGGAAGTGGGGTGGGAGGTGGGTAGGACAAAATACCGAAGTGCCAAAACTTTGACAGTGAAACCAGAAGTTTATATAGCTTGGAGTTCTTTTCACTATTCCTCCAACTATTTTTTAAGATTGAAATTATTTCAAAATAAAAAGATAAAATAAATAAATAAACCCTGAGTCCTGAATCTACCCATTTCTTATCAAATCTACCACCATCTCCCTCCTAAGCTGCCATCTTCCCTTGTGTAGACTTTTACAAAAGCCTCCTAACTGATCTTTGCTCCTACTATCAATTTCCACATAGAAACCAGAGTCATCTTTTTAAATCATGAAATCACCCATATTCTTCCACTCAAAATACTTCTATAACTTCCTATCACACTTAAAATCTGCCTCCTCACCAGAAGCCCTTCCACCATCTGGTCCCTGTCTACATTTCTAACCTCTGCTGCTGCCTCTCTCCAACAGAAGCGTTCACTCTGGTCTTACCACATTATCCTTCTTGCAGTTACTCAAAAACATTGTTTGTTCTAGCTGCTTAGTCTTTCCACTCACCATTCCTTCTACCTGAAAGGCTCTCCCCTCAGCCCTTCAGAGCACTGCTCCCTTCTTTCACCCCAGCCTCTAATAAATGGCCTTCCCTCATCACACCAAGCAAGCAGCCTGATCTCTCACTAAGCCATCTCCCTGATTTGTTTTTCTTCATAGCACTTTGGACATGTTTTGTTACGTAATGGAATAAGAAATGATCAGATCATTCATGTTACTAAATAATCTGTTGGCAAAGTTTTAATGCTATAATATTTCAGAGACAGTCATTAGATTAACCTTGTACTCAGCCCTTCTACCTTTGATCGGAACAAAGTAGAGTTTTATATAGATAAACAACTTCTAATTCCAGCACTTTGGGAGGCTAAGGCCAGGATGACTGCTTGAGGTCAGGAGTTTGAGATCACCCTAGCGAGACCCCATCTCTAAAAATAAATAAATAAATATAAATATATATATATATGTATGTATGTGTGTGTGTGTGCAAGTATATATATATAAGGCTTAGTCAGACATATGCCTATAGTCCCAACCACTTGGGAGGCTGAAGCAGTAAGATCTAGGATCACTTGAGCCTAGGCATTTGAGATTACAGTAAGCTGTACACTGCACTTAAGCCTGGGCGAAAAAGTGAGACCTAGTCACTGAAAAAAAAAAGACAGAGTTATGAGCTGACTTAAATTAAAGAAGGATCCACGAAGAATGTGGCATTTAAACTGAGACTTAACAGGTAAGAGAGTGAGCCATGGAGATAGCTGAGCATTGCAGGCAGAGAGCACAATAAATGAAAAGTCTTTGAGGAAGGAATGTTATCTAGTGTGTTCAAGACAGAACAAATAGGCCAACATAACTATAAAAGACTGAGCAACGGAGAGAAAGGATCAGAGGAAGGAGGAGGCAGATGGGGTAAGGTCCAGCAGGCCATTTGGGAATATGTCTTATAGGCCATTGTGAGGACTCTGACCTTTACTCTATGGTAGATATAGAGCCATTCGAGAATTTTAACAATTTCTTATTACTGGACTTACACTTTAACGGCAACATGCCCACTGCTATTTTGAGACTGCAGTAGAGCAGGAGAAGAAGTAGTAAAATGATAAAAGGATTTTAAGTAATCCAGGCAAGAGAAGATTATGGATCTGGGTAGTAACGCAGAGGAGGTAGTAAGAAGTACATTAGAGCCTGTGGCACCAACAGGATTTACTGATGGATTGAATGGCTGCTGGGTGTCTGTGACAGAAGCATCAAAGAAGATCCCCAAATTTCTGAACGGAACATCTAGAAAGGTAAAATAGTCATTAACTGAGATGGTGATGCCTCTAGGAAGAGTAAGTTTGGGGGAGAGATCAGGATTATAAATATTTTGCAGAACTTACCAGTTAATGTGCTGAATGAATTAAAGATGCGCTGAGATAGTAGTCGCTTTGGCTGTGAGTGTGAAAGTTCCAGGGCTCTTCCTTCTACTGAGTGTAATCTCTTCCCTCTACCCCAGTGAGCCATATAAATACACGATGTCCCCAAAGTTGCCCCTAAAGTCTGCATTCAATGGGAATTTGTAGCTAAATGTACCTCTATTTACAAACTAATAATTACAGAATTTTATGAAGAGATGGTCAACAGAGAATATTTCGTAAAATTATGTGATGAATAGTTAGTAAATAAAATATTATCTAAATTTCCTTACATTTGATTGCCAAGGAATTTTTCCCTCATTTAAAAATCGTAGTGTGGGGCGGCGCCTGTGGCTCAAGGGAGTAGGGCACTGGCCCCATATACTGAAGGTAGTGGGTTCAAACCCAGCCCCAGCCCCAAACTACAAAGTTAAATAAATAAATAAATATAAATCTTACTTTGTATTTGTTTAGGTTGGCCTCTTCTGAAACGTTTTCAGCTTCTCAAGGGCAGTAAGCATGTTTTTTTTACCAGTCTGCTTTCCCACACACCCCAAGTGTGAGTCCAAAATAGGTGCACTGTACATATCTATTGAACTGAGTTCAGTTTAAACCTGAAGACGAGAGGTCCAGTGTGAAGGAAGATGCATTTTAAATCCAGGTCCAACAGAGGTCTGCAGTGTAATCTTTCTAGTGCATAATGCCAGCATTGCCCCGCCCCCTTTGCCCTCTTGTTTGACTGACAAGTCTGTCCCCCTGTTTTTCTGGAGGGGGAGACCAGCAGTAATCATTTCTACTGAGTCATCAGTGGGAGGGCCAGACACATTGGACTCGGGTGTAAGAGACATAAACAGCACCTGGCCAGGGTTCTTAGGAGAGAATAATTCATTACATAGACCGAGTATCAAAGCTTAGCTATGCTCTGGAATTATTTGACAAACACAAACATTAGAAAGATACATAAGCGTATACTCCACCAATTTGAGTTTCTTGTGACTATGAGTCACTCCTTCTGGAGGACTTTGACCATCCTTAATTGTATCCATGTCTCTCTGGTTCTGCTGAGTATCACCCACGTGTACAAGATCCCACAATGCCAGCACCACCTTGCCATCAACTGGCTGCCACCTCTCTCCTGCAGCGTTGACACCCTCATTTCTGTTTCATAGGTTTGCGCTGTGCTGTTTTTCTTTTTGCTCATGTTATGCTGTTACTCTCTCTCCTCCTCCTATACTCTCTCGCCCATATTTTCACTTTCTTTTCCCCAAACAGCTTATTTTCCCTGCGAAAACTATTAAAATACAGAAAGGACTAATTTCCAGGTAGTACATACCACCAGCACCACACAAGAAAAAGGCTTTCCATCCCTAACACTTTAGAACTTCAGCATAAATTACAGGGTGTCCTATAGGTCACCCCTGAAGTTGCCTTACATAGGGGAAATGAGAAATTATAGCTAAATGTACCTTTATTTAACAACTATTCATCACAAAATTTTATATTTATAAAATATTCCCTGCGTGTTGGCTATCTCTTTGTAAAATTTTGTAATGAATAGTTTGACAGACAGATGTGATAACCTTTATACTACAGAAACATTGTAATGAATAGTTTGTAAATAAAGGTACATTTACCTACTATTTCCCATTTTCCTTGTGTTTGGCAAATTTAGGGGTTTTGGGGACACCCTGCTATGTATACAACATATACCAGTGAGTGTATGGAAACACACACACTTTTTGTTTTTTAGGTCAGAGTTCCATCACACGTGGAACATTTAGGTCGCCGTCAATAAAGCCAGTTGAAGGAATTCACTTCCTTACTGTCCAACTCCTGCCTTGCCTATTAAAGGCCTATTCCAATTCTCCAGCTCTGATGCTATCAGGCTGTCTTCTGTTTCTTGGTCCACCCAAGTGATAAGCCTTGAATGCTCATCTTCTTTGCCATTCATTCTCAGTTGCTCTCTGAGGTATCTACCTCTCTCGCTTTTCTACTAAGAATACCTGTACATATTTGATAGCCGTGGAGAGAAGATATCCTACTGCAGAGTGCCATGAAAGAGAGAGCATCCAAGTGGAGCTGGTAGTGGTGCCCTGACATGACCCATCTAGCCTCTACAGGGGCTATGTGCCAGGCGTTAAGTGATCATATTCCAAAGACTGTAGCCATGAAGACAAGCCAAGATTCCATCTCAGCTTTACTAGGTATGCTGACCCAAACATGCAAATGCTGGCCCTCTGCCTCTAGCCCCTCCTCAGTCCTGGTGAGGCAATGCTGGTCCACTCCAGTTGAAAAAGCACCTGGGGAAGCACCCTAACTATCATGGACAGCCTGTTACAGACCTAGGGTAATGCAGCAGGCATCTCTGCAAAATAGCATCCCTCCTAAGGCACCAGTTGACTGTATCCAGTAAAAAGGAAATTTATTTTGAGTCCCCACAAACCTTCTTCTATACCTGTATTCCCTTAGGCATGAATCTTCTTTCTCCCAGAGACAGCGGAGCCTAAGATTTCTTTCCCTTCTCTCAATAAAAATGAACATTTAATGTTCTGGCAAAGCCATTCACATAAAAGTATAAAATTTGTATCTTGATTTAAAGAAATAAGTGGTAAAGTATTTGAGGCATTAATTCATATTTAGGAAAGGTCTTTTTTCCCTCTTTTTTTTTATTGAATCATAGCTGTGTATATTAATGCAATCATGGGGTATAATATGCTTGCTGGTTTTATATACAATTTGAAATATTTTCATCAAACAAGTTAACATAGCCTTCATGGCATTTTCTTAGTTATGGTGTTAAGACATTTGTATTTTACATTTAGCAAATTTCACATGTGCCCTTGTAAGATGCATCATAGGTGTAGTCCCACCGATTACCCTCCCTCCACCCATCCTCTCCCATCCCCTCCGTATCCCCTTTATGGGCAGCCCTTCACCTCACTTTCTGGATTTTCTATTTAGTCCATATAAGATTAGCCCTGCTGATTGAGTGTTAGTTATGTAGCTTCCACTGACTTAAGCATTTATTAATTGTTTTTAGGTTATGTGCACAATCAGAGAGAGAAAGAGATCCTGGGTCAGTTTGTAGTCAACAGAAAGACTAAAAATTGGTTTTGTATCATTGCAATAAAAATGTAATTAAGAAGATTTTTAAAAATGTGTCATTCCCAAGTGAATCAGCTACCCCAGCGGTGCCTGGCCTACAGTTGCCAGAGGATCTGCGGCTTGTGTCTGGGGCCATGTGGGTGGGTGTTAAAGAGCCCATATGGTATGATGTTCATTTCCTGCATTCCAAGCAAACAGCACGTGGACTGCCTTCCTACTGCCTTTTAACAAGCAAAGCGGCTAGAAAATCCAGAATCTGGTGGGCAAAGACCATGGGCACTGAGAGAGAACTAAGCATGTCCTACATAATAATGATAGTAATTATATTACATTGAAACAATATCTGAGATCATTAAATAAATGTGTTTGTATTCATAGTTTACTTCTTAACTGACCTGTAGTTCTCATATATATCAAGAGCCACCTAGTTTCTTCATCATGTAGGGATTTTGCCTGTCATTAAAGTTGAGCAAAGGGCTAACTTAGTGGCATATGGGAAGTTCCTATAAACAAGATGGAGAAAGCCTGTCAAGTCAGCACCTGGAAATCATGGACAAGACAGGAAAGAGACAAAGGAAGCAGGCTATCTGACCTGTGAAATGACTTTGACCTGGAGGGCAGAGGATTGTTAGTTTGAATAAAATGACGAAACAGAGGCAGTTTTGATCTACTCCCTCTTCGGAATCCTGGAAGAAGACATCCATGTAAGGGACTCTGCCACACTAAGGCAGAGGCTTAGGGTGGATGGGTGGAGAAGAAGAGCAGTGCTCTTTATTTCTTGTGGTCTGTGCATGGTATGCAGAGAATTCTGAACGTGCCTGTGTGCCCTGGTGAGGTACTGGGGAAAGGCTGGGATTACTGCTAAACTTGGAAAGGCCTGGAGTTCAGAAAAGAAGGCCTGCAAGAACAGGCCCTTCAGTGACTGATGGCAATTTCATAACAAGCATGTCAGGCAGCATTGGGTATCTCTGTTCATCAAAACATCAAATTAAATTAGCTTTCCTGCAATGGATTATAATGCAGAAACTAGCCACCCACCCGTAGCAAGAAAAATTAATATAATAATTGTGAGGATATACAGCCCCATGAATGAAGGGCTCAACTGCCTCAACTATACAACTTGAACTTTACTTAGAAACACAAACCATGTAACCTAATCATTTGTACCCTCATATTAATCTGAATTTTTAAAAAGAAAGAATTAGAAAAATTTTACAAAAAGATAACAAGTGAACTTCCCCTGTCACCAGGAGACCACATAAGCTGTTTCTCTAAACAGAGAGGCTGTTTTTGAAAAAAAATTGTATGGGGAGGCAGTAGCCCCACTGTGAAGATGGATTTTGGACTGATTATTTCCTCACAAGTCTCTTAAAACTGAAGCATAACATGGTTTCTCCTACTAAGGTCAGCCATTTATGATAAACACATTTATGAGAAAAATCCATCATTAATATAAGTGAAGAGACTACATTTTCTTCATACATTTTTATGGAATGTGTACATTTGCTATTCTAGTGTCACAGCTAACATTTATTGAGTGTAACAACATGCCAGGTTAAGTAAAATTGTGTTTTATTTAATTCTCACTGTGGAGAAGGTACTACTCTTACCCTCTTTTTACAGTTAAAGAAATTGTAATAAACAGTAAGATTAAGTAACTTTCTCAAGGTCAGTGATGGGTGAGGATTTGAACTCAAGCAGTCTGACATAGAACTCATATTCTTATGCACATTCTCAAAACCTTTCCTTTTATGTGTTATATATCTCACAAAGTTTCCTACATAGGTCTCTATTACTAGACCATGGACAGTTTTGAAATTACACTATTTGATGAAAAAAGGAAATTACCTGGTAGTATGGGGAGTATGAACTTATTTATGTAATTTTGTTGTTGTTGTTTTTAAGAGGCAGACTCTCTCTGTAACCAAGGCTGGAACACAGTGGTATGAGCATATCCCACTATAACCTCAAAAACCAAGACTGAAGCAGTCCTCCCACCTCAGCCTCTGAGTAGCTGGTACTCCAGGTGCCTGTCACTATTCCTGGCTAATTTCTCTTGGTTTGTTTTTGTTTTTTGTAGAAACAGAGTATCATTATTTTGCCAGACAGATCTCAAACTTCTGGCCTTAAGCAATCATCCTGCCTTGGCCTCCCAAAGTGCTGGGATTATAGGCATGAGCAACCATGCCCAGCCTAATTTATATAAACTGTGTGTTTTTATACACAGAGAGTTATCTGGCATGATATTCACTAGGAGATTAAGAATTGTTGATCCTGGGTAATAGGATTTGAAATAACTTTTAAATTTTTCTTTATTCTTTCCTGTTTAATTACAATTTTTATATTACTATGGATTCACATCATAAGCAGAATAAAACAATGACACTTATATTAGTTTGAAAAGAATTGGCTGTACTGGGCAGCTCCTGTGGCTCAGTGGGTTAGGGCGCCGGCCCCATATACCTAGGGTGGTGGGTTCAAACGCGGCCCCAGCCAACTGCAACAAAAAAATAGCAGGGTGTTGTGGCAGGTGCCTGTAGTCCCAACTACTTGGGAGGCTGAGGCAAGAGAATCGCCTAAGCCCAGGAATTGGAGGTTGCTGTGAGCTGTGTGACACCATGGCACTCTACTAAGGGTGACAAAGTGAGACTCTGTCTCTAAAAGAAAAAAAAAAGAATTGGCTTTACTGAATTAACAAATTCAAAAATCTCAGTTGCTTAACACAGGCAATTTTATTTCTTTTCTTTTGCAAGTCAGGCAATTTCCTTTCAAACGGTAACGTGGCAATCCAGTCTACTTCTAGCTTAGAGTTCTGCCATTTCAACCTATGATTCTAGGGCCGCAGAGCAGGGGATGAAAGAGAATGAAGACATTATATCCACTGTTAATGCTTTCGCTGACCCAGTTAACAGATAAAGGATGAGATGTGTAGTCTCTCATGTGCCCTAAAAGGAGAGAACTAGATATAGATTAAATATAAGTAATCTCTATCACAATGTAATTTTAATTTTGAAGATCACTAAAAAAGAGCATGGCCTTTAGAGTTAGACTGCCTGGGTTCAACTCCCAACATAGACACTTAGTGACTTTGAACAAATTTTTTATCCTCTTTGTGTCTCAGACTGACCTCCAAGTTGAGATCCCCTAGGCCAAACAGCTAGGCCAACAACTATCAACTGCCAGACATATGAGGGAGGAAAATCAGCCATCAGAACCGACAGACAATCTGCAGCCACATGCATGATCGCAGGCAAGAAAAACAGAAATATCAACCAGCTGAATCCAGCCAAAATTGGTGACTCACAGAATTATGAGCAAATAAAATGATTGTTATTTTAAGCCATTGAATTTAGCACGATGTCTGGCTTAACTTCATCACATGGTTTAGCATAGTGCCTGGCAGAGAGTAAATATAGTAGAACCTCTGTAAGTTGACCACCCAAGGGACTATAACAATGTGGTCAACATATGAAGGTGCTCTAAATAAGGAATTGGGCCTGCAATACTGATGATGCATGTGTGGTCTATGAAAATTAGGCCAACTTCAGGAGGTAGTCAATGTAGGGAGGTGGTCAACTATGAAGGTTCCTACTGTACTTAGTAAATGTCAAGTAGTATAACCATTACTATCTTCATCTAATTTAAACTTCATAATAGTTCTGTAAGGCAGATAGAGCAATAATTTTTAACCTTAATTCTTAGGTAGGAGAACAAGGGTCAGAAATGGTAAATGGTTGACATTGCATAGAATCTTTAAGGAGTTGAATTTATGAATACCTCTTCTATACAACCTTGAATTTATGAATACCTCTTCTATACAACCTTATTCTACAAAAATTAATCCCTTCATAAATAGGAACAGGAGTCATAGTGCAATATTTGCTCCTACAATTTTGAAATTACCACTTTCCCATCAAAGTGTTTAATCAGCCTCCGAGTGCCCAAGTTTTTCCTGTTAATGACCTTCCTGTTAATTGACTTGCAATATCAAGTTAAACTCATCAATTTAGGAGGAAATAAGTAAAACAATTACTTTTTTAATGACAAAGAAAATAGTTTCCTAGGTGGAAACTTGAAAAGAGATCTTTTTGAAATCCGAAATGAGATTGACAGAGTATCCATGTGTCTGACTCAGCAGTGACCAAAATTCCCTGAGAATGATTCCTACCACTTTGGTGATGGATCTTACTGACCTGGCAAACACAAGCATTTACAAATTCCAAATGTATATAGGTAGATATAAGTAATCTCGATCAAAATGTAATCCACACCAACCCATGCCAGCATTTTGTAAGTCATATATATATCTCAATAAGTTTTCAAGGCTCTTTCTCTCTTAACAGATAAGAGATGAATTTTATCCCACTGAGCCAGCAAGGATATATGTCTTTTTCATGTAAATATTTCTAATCTTTCTATCTGCCCAAAGTAGGACTTCAAATATAACCAATCCATGCCTTTTCTTCATTCCCCCATATCATTTCATATGTCTATTTGACTTTACCTTTAAATTAGCCATCCTGAATACAAACACTTCTTTACAATCTCTACTGTCATAGCCCCTGGTCTAAGTTATAAATGTTTCTCCTTGAACTAGCACAGAAACCTTCTATACTAGAGCTCTCCAGAGAAACAACTGACAGAAAATAGATATATTATATATATATGGATATATAACAAATTATATATTATATATAGAGAGAGTGTCCATAAAGTTAATGTGCAATTTAAAATAGTTTAATATTTATATTTAAATATAAATATATTTATTCATATTTATATAAATAATACTCATTCATATTTTATCAACTCTTTAAGTGGGAGGGTGCTACATGTTGTTTTTTTCTGTGACTTAGCCTTTACTGAGCACAGGTAATGTGTCTTAAAAGAAAACCCAGAATATACAAGGAACTCAATCAACTCAATAGCAAAAACACAAATAATCCTATTAAAAATAGGCCAAAGGCCTTAATAAAAATTTGTCAAAAGAAAAGACACAAGTGTCCGAGACATAAATGAAAAATGCTCAACATCGCTAATCATTAGGGAAGTGCAAATCAAAACTGCAATGAAATATCACCTTACTCCAGTTAGAATGGCTAATTACCAAAAAAGGCAAAAGGTAAAGAATTGATGAGGATGTGGAGAAAAGAAAACGTTTACACTCTGCTGTTGAGAATGTAAATTAGTATAGCCATTATAAAAAACAGTATAGAGGTCCCATTAAAAATTAAAAATAGAGGCTCGGAGCCTGTGGCTCAATGGGTTGGGGTGCCAGCCATGTACACCTGAGCTGGCAGGTTCAAATCTACCCCGGGCCTGCCAAGCAACAATGACAGCTGCAACCAGAGGATAGCCGGGCATTGTGGCAGGTGCCTATGGTCCCAGCTGCTTGGGAGGCGGAGGCAGGAGACTCGCTTGAGCCCAGGAGCTGGAGGTTGCTGTGAGCTATGATGCTACAGCACTCTATTCAGGGTGATAGCTTGAGGCTCTGTCTAAAGAAAAAAAAATTAAAAATAGAACTACCATATGACCCAGCAATCTCACTATTGGGTATATATCCAAAGGGAATAGACAAAGAAAATGTGGTATAAATACATAGTAGAATGTTATTTAGCTATAAAAGGGAATGAAATCCTGTCATTTGAACAACAGGTATCTACCTAGAGAAATCATGTTAAGTGAAATAAGCCAAACACAAAAAGACAAATACCATATGATGTCACATGTGGAATCTAAAAATTGATCTTCTCATAGGCCAGTGCAGTTGCTCATGTCTGGTAATCCTAGAACTCTGGGAGGCCAAGGTGGGTGGATTGTTTGAGCTCATGAGTTTGAGACCAGCCTGAGCAACTGTGAGACCCTATCTCTAAACAAACAAACAAACAACAACAAAAAAAAAACAGCTGGTCATAGTGTGGACACCTGTAGCACCAGCATGAGGCAAAAGGCTTGATTGAGCCCAAGACTTTGAGGTTGCCATGAGTTATTATGCTACGGCATTCTACAGAGAAGTGACAAAGTAAGACTCTGTCTCAAATAAATAAACAAACAAATAAATAAACTGATCTCATGGAAGTATACAATAGAACAGTGGTTACCAGAGACTGGGGAGGGGAGATGGGAGAGGAGAATGGAAGACATTAATCACAGGTACAAAGTTACAATTAGAAGGAATAAGTTCTGAAGTTCTGATGTTCTAGTAACTATAGGTTACTATAGTTAACAATAATGGATTGTATATATTCCAAAGTAGCTAGAAGACAGGATATGGAATGTTTTCAGCACATAGAAATGATAAACATGGGGAAACAATTTATGAAGAAAACCTCCCCCTCGGCAATTGCAGCAACATCAAAAATAAATAAATGGGAATCTGACAAAGTACTGAACACCAGAATATACCGAAAATTCAAATTAATCAACAAGAAAACAGCAAACAGGCCAGGCACAGTGGCTCATGCCTGTAATCCTAACACGCTGGGAGGCCGAGGCGGGTGGATTGCTTGAGCTCACGAAATTGAGACCAGCCTGAGCAAAAGTGAGACCCCATCTCCACTAAAAATAGAAAAACTGAGGTAAGAGGATTGCTGGAGCCCAAGTTGGAGGTTGCTGTGAGCTATGAGGCCACAGTACTCTACCCAGGGATACAGCTTGAGACTCTGTCTCAAAAAAAAAAAAAAAGAAAGAAAGAAAGAAAGAAAATAGCAAACTATCCCATTTATCACTGGACAAGAGACATGAACAGAAACATCTCTGAAGAAGATGGAGAGAAGACAGATGAATGGGCAACAAACATATAAAAAAAAACTCATTATCTCTAATCATCAGAGAAATGCAAATCAAAACCACTCTAAGATATCACCTAACCCCAGTCAGAATAGACCACATCACAAAATACTAAAGCTGCAAAGGCTGGCAAGAATGTGGACAGAAGGGAGCACTTTGATACTGATGGTGGGAATGCAAACTAATTCAGTCCCTATGGAAAGATATATGAAGAAGAGCTCAAAGAGCTAAGTGTAGATCTTCCATTTGATCCTGCAATCTATTACTAGGTATATACCCAGAAGGAAAAAAAAAATCATTTTGCACTACAATGTTTACTGCAGCTCAATTCACAATTACTAAGACATGAAAGCAACCCAAGTGCCTATTAACCCATGAATGGATTAATAAACTATGACATATGTATACTATGAAATACTATTCAGCCATATAAAAGGTAGAGAGTTTAAATTTTTTGTATTTACCTGAATGGAATTGAAACACATTCTTCTTAGTAAAATGTCACAGGAATGGAAATGCAACTATCCAAGGTACTCAATACTAAGATGAAACCAGTAGAAAAACAACTACACACCCACATAGGAGAAAAACACAAGTATATTCAAGTGAAGGGGAGGGGGAGGAGTGAAAGGAGAAAAGGAAAGAGAAAAGAAATGATAAATGTTTGCGATAATAGGTATGCTAATTATCCCAATTTGATCATTATACACTGTACACATATGTGGAAACATCACATTGTACCCATAAATATGAACAATTATTAAATGTCAATTAAAATTTAAAAAAATAGTACTTTAAGATATTTAAATCAAAGATTACTTGCATATTGAACTAGCAGGGTTTTCAGCCACATGACTACTCCATACAGTACAAACAAATTCTTAAACCATCATGGTTACATGCTTTTTTGGGGGGGAGGGGGAGACAGAGACTCATTATGTCACCCTTGGTAGAGTGCTGTCGCATCACAGCTCACAGCAATCTCAAACTCTTCAGCTTAAGCTATTCTCTTGCCTCAGCCTCCCAAATAGCTGGGACTTCAGGTGCCTGCCACAACACCCACCTATTTTTTGTTGTTGTAGTAGTTGTCACAGTAGTTGTCATTGTTGTTTGGCAGCCCAGGCCAGGTTCAAACCAGGTGGACGGCACCCTAACCTCTGATCTATAGCTGCCAAGCCATTACATGCTTTTCAAACCAGAAGAGTTTATAAAGAATAGCTTCTAAAGATAACAAATATGGCTATTCTTTTGCTACTGGGGCCATAATGTTTTATGTCTCACGATACTAAGAAATAATATAATGGCTAAGTTATCACTATTGATAACTTAGTATATCAATAATGGCTTATCAATAATCCCTTTTAAGATTTATTGAGGACAATAAGCACATTCATTAAGAACGAAATCAAACAGTGAGGTAAAAAGGTTATGAAATAATGTTAAGTAAAAAAATAAATTGGTAGGTGGTGCCTGTAGCTCAAGTGGCTAAGGCCCCAACTACATGCAACAGAGCTGGTGGGTTCGAATCTGGCCCGGGCCTGCCAAACAATGATAACTACAACCAAAAAATAGCCAGGCGTTGTGGCGGGTGCCTGTAGTCCCAGCTACTCAGGAGGCTGAGGCAAGAGAATAGCTTAAACCCAGGAGTTAGAGGTTGCTGTGAGCTGTGGCCAAGGCACTCTACCCGAGGCAAAAGCTTGAGGCTCTGTCTCAAAAAATAAATAAATTAGTATTTAATTATCTTCACATTGACATGTATATAAATAATAGAACTCAAATATAGAGACATAAAACATTTTTTAAGGAAATGAGGCTGTGAGTTGATTTTTCAATATTTTTCTTTACTATTGTACCTTATGTGAGAACTACATAAAGGCAAAAGGGGGGGAGATGGGCTTAACTTACACTGGGAAGGTATGAGAGCCACAGAAATTATTAATACTTTTTATTTTCTTTGTCCCTAAAATTTGGATTGTGTTTCTTCTTACTAGTGACCAAAAAATCTCTCTTAAGAATGAAATGATGATTGGGTCTTTGAAATTCTCTCATCTCTCTGAACACAGTGAATAGGAATCAAAGATCTTAAGAAGAGTTTTCAAAAACTCCTTGCTCAATTGCCAGCCTTCAGCAGGAGTTGTGAAGTCACTGCTGCCTGGGATAAGGTCAACAGAAACTGCCATAGCTCCCGAGGCAAGCACATGCTGGTAATGACAAGCTGCTGGGACTCAAAGCTGCATTTCTGCCCCAACCCCGGCACTGATTCAACACAAAGTTCTTTGATTTCCTGATGGATCTTTCATGAGGACACACCATACTTAACTAAACCCTTGACCTAGCAGACCTAGACTAAAGATGAAAATAAAGACCGCCAAGGGAGGGTGTTTTAGTCATGTTCTTTCATGTGTCAGTACCTTTAAGGTAAGCTCACACAGAGGTGGCCCTGAAATGGTTAAACAGCAAAATCTCTGACTTCCATACCCAGCGAGAAATGTCGAAGACATGTGCCATAGACTTGAAGACTTTGGTGCAGAGAGGAAGACATTTTAAATCAGAGAATCATTCATTTCTACTCATTCATTCATTGTCTTCAATAAACATTTAGGAAGCTCCTATTATTTGCCAATAACTCAGCAAAGCTCTGGGAAAGGAGAGACAAATTTAATGTGGTCTATGATTTTTGAGCTGGGATAATTCCTCACCAGCCTCCTGACACCAAACAAACTCTTCCCCAGCACTAAAATCTCCCTAGCCTCAATCAAAACCTTTCTATAGAAATTTTTATGAGACTAATGGGAAAGACTGCCATTTGCCCTTTGAAACACTATTCTGGAAACCTGGTAAGTAGCATCACGACCAAACCATCTATCATGTGGAAGAATAATGTCTATAGTAGTGAAGACACCACAGAGATAGAAGCAAAGGGAGGGAAGAAGAGAGGGCAGAGAAAAGTGGGGAAGGGGAGCATAAGAGGACAAGAGGGGCGCCATTTGGCATTGTCCTCCAGATCTACCACTACCCTTTTAAAATATCAATTTTATGATCCTGAGGCAATAATTCTTGTCCTTCTCCATGCAAACTTTTTTCTTTTCACAACACTGATTTCAACAACCCAGTAATGAGAGAATTCACATGAAATCAGAGGATTTGAGGTCAATTTAGTAGCACAGCAACTATATATATAACTAATTACAACAAAGTGTAATGAGGCATAAACATATTGTAATATACAGTCATGGTACAAAAGAAAGATAGATTTAGACAGTGTCTAGCCCAGTGGTTCTCAACCTGTGGGTCACAACCCCTTTTTAACAATGAAAATACATTGCAGCATTAGGAAGGTTGAGAACCACTGGTCTAGTCTATTACCCAAAGCTTGGTTTATTCTTTTTTAAAATTTCAGATTAATATGAGGATACATACTTTTAGATCACATTGTTTGCATTTGTTAGGTAAAGTCCAAGTTGTTGTTGGGTACCTCACCAGGGGAGGTGTGCCATATACCCTTACATTGTGCTTATTAAGTGAGAGCACATCAAGCCCTCTGGCCTCCTCCCATCTCTCGTCTGCCTCTCCCCTCCATTTGAATTTAATTGCTTTTTTCTCTCATGTGAGCATGTAGTTGTTCATCAGTTAGTTTCATGTTAGTACTGAGTACATTGGATACTTGGCTGTTCCATTCTTGTGATACTTTACTAAGAAGAATGTTCTTTAACTCCATTTAGATAAATACACAAGATATAAAGTCTCTACCTTTTTACGGCTAAATAATAATCTATGGTATATGCATACCACAGGTTATTAATCCATTCATGGGTTAATTGTGAAGTGAGCCATGATAAACATTTGAGTGTAAAGGTCCTTATGGTAACATGATTTTTTTTTTCTTTTGGGTAGATATCTAGCAATGGGATTGCAGGATCAAATGGAAGATCTACTTTTAGCTCTTTGAGCTCTTCTACATAAATCTTTCCTTAGCGGGTATATCAGTTTGCAGTTCCCTCAGCATTATATGTTCCCTGCAGCTTTGGAATTTTATGATGTGGTCTATTCTGACTGTGGTTAGGTGATATCTCAGAGTGGTTTTGATTTGCATTTCTCTGATGATTAGGGACAATGAATGTTTATATGTTTGTTGCCCATTCATCTGTCATCTTTAGAGAAGGTTGGTTCAACTCTCTTGCCCAGTGATAAATGGGTTTGCTATTTTCTTGTTGATTAATTTTTCTCTGCAGATTTGGTGTTCAGTACTTTGTCAGATTTATAGTATGCAAATATCTTCTCCCCTCCTGAAGGTTGTCTACTTGCTTTAATTGTTGTATCCTTAGCTGTACATATGCTTTTTAGCTTAATCATATCCTATTTATTTAGTTTTGATGTTGCTGCAATTGCCAGTAGAGTCTTCTTCATAAAATCTTTCCCCTGGCCAGTATCATCAAGAGTTTTCCCCTACGCATTCTTCTAGATTTTGTTAGAAAAGCAAGTATCAATATTTTGTGTCTCAGATTTAAATCTTTTGTCCATCATGAGTCAATTTTTGTAAGTGGTGAGAGAGGTGTGAGTCTAGTTTCAGTCTTTTACATGTGGCTAACCAGCTCTTCCAGCACCATTTATTAAATAGGAATTCCTTTTCCAGTGTGTGCTTTCATTTAATTTATTGAAGATCTGATGGCAACATGAGGGTGGTTTTATTCCTAGGTTTTCTATTCTGTTCCTTAGATCAATGTCTCTATTTTCGGGCCAATACTTACTGTTTTAATTACTGTAGACTTGTAGTGTGAGCTGAAATTTGGTGAAGTGATACCTCTAATCACTATTTGTTTTTATTTCTTAGAATTGTGCTAGCTACTCAGAGTTTTTTCTGGTTCCACATAAAAAAAGGACCATTTTTCAAATTTGTTAAAGTATGATGTTGGTGTTTTATGGGGACTGAATTAAATCCATATATCACTTTGGATATTATAGACATTTTAACAATGTTTATTCTTCCCTGACATGAACATGGTACATTCTTCCATCTGTTAACATCTTCTGCTATTTATGGTCTCAAGATTTCATAGTTCTCTCTGTAGAGATCCTTCATATCCTTTATTGGGTATATTCCCAGGTATTTCATTTTCTTTGAAGCTACTGTGAAAGATATTGTGTTCTTGATTTGATTTTCATCTTGATTGTTATTGGCATATATGAAGGCTACTAATTTGTGGACATTGATTTTATATTCTTAGATATTACTAATATTTCTTGATCACTGCCAGGAGTCTTGTGGTTACTTCCCTGGAGTTTTCTAATTATAACATCACATCATCAGAAAAGAGAGAGAGTTTGACTTTCTCTGTCTCCATTTGGATGCCCTGAATAACTTTCTCTTGCCTGACTGCATTGACTACGACTTCCAACACTATGTTGAATAGTAGACATACTATTGATAGTGGACATCTTTGTCTGGTTCCAGTTTTAAGTGAAAATGCTTTCAGTTTTACTCCATTCAGTATGATGTTGGCTGTGGGTTTGTCCCTGATGGTTTTTATCAGTTTAAAAACTGTCTCATCTATGCCTACTTTTTCATGTTCTTGTGAGAAATGGATGCTGAATTTTGTCAAATGCTTTTTCTGCATCTATTGACAGAATCATATGGTGTTTGTTTTTGCTTCTTTTTATGTGATGAATTATGTTTGGTTTTTTGTTTTGTTTTGTTTTGTTTTTTGAGACAGAGCCTCAAGTTTTGCCCTGGGTAGAGTGCTATGGCATCACAGCTCACAGCAACCTCCAACTCCTGGGCTCAAGCGATTCTCCTACCTCCACCTCCCAAGTAGCTGGAACTACAGGTGCCCACCGTAACACCTGGCTATTTTTTGGTTGCAGCCGTCATTGTTGTTTGGTGGCCTGGGCTGGATTTGAACCTGCCAGCTCAGGTGTTAAATCATGTTTATGTATTTACATATGTTGAAACAACCTTGTATCCCTAGAATAAATCCTATTTGATCATGATGTATAATTTTTTTAGTGTGTAGCTGTATTCTATTTGCTAAGACTTTATTGAGTATTTTTGCATTGATAGTCATTAGTGAACTGGTCTGTAGCTTTGTTTTTTTGTTGGGTCTTTTCCTGGTTTTGATATTAGGGAGATATCTGCCTCATGGCATGAGTTGGGGAGGGTTCCTTCATTCTCAATGTTTTAAAATAGATTCTGTAATATACATACAAGCTCATCTTTGAAGGTTTAGTAGAATTCTAGTGCATAACACTTGGGTCCAGGGCTTTATTTTTGGGGGGGGGGGTGTTATTGTTTCTTCAATTCCAATGAATTGGAATATTGGTCTATTCAAGAGTTCCATTTCTTTCTGGTTAAATCAAAGGAGAAAGTGTGATTTCAGGTATTGGTTCATTTCCTCTACATTTTCAAATTTCTGGGCACAGAGTAGTTTGTAGTAATAGAGATGATCTTTTGTATCTCTGTGGTATCTATTGTTATTTCCCCTTTTTCATTTCTGATTGAAGTTAGCAGAGATTTTACTTTTCTGTGTCTAGCTAATCTGACCAAAGGTTTATCAATTTTATCTTTTCAAAACACAAGCTTTTTGTTAATGTTCTGAATGATTCTACTGTTTTTCATTTTATTTATTTCTGACCTAATTTTGGTTATTTCTTTTCTTCCACTAGCTTTGGGATTTCCAGTTCCTTCAGATTATTTATTAGATTGTTGATGTGTACTCTTTCTGTTTTTTGGATATGGGCATCTAATGTAATAAATTTCCCTTAGGACTGCTTTTGCAGTATCCCACAGGTTTTGATGGCTTGTAGCTTCATAATCATTATGTTCAAGGAATGTAATGATTTCCTTCTTTATCTCCTCCTTGGCCCAGCTATCATTCCACACAAGGCTATTTCGTTTCCATGACTTGGTGTAGGGATGAAATTTTTTGTTGCGGTTGAGATCTAACTTTATTCCCTATGGTATGAAAAGATAAAGATATAATTTCTATTCTTTTAATTTTGCTGAGGTTTGGTTTGTGTCCTAGCTTATGATCAATTTTGGAATATGATACATGAACTGATGAGAAGAACATGTGCTCAATAATTTTGGGGTGGTATGTTCTGGATATGTTCTATGGTCACAATTAAGTCCCTTGTTTGTTAAGTTTCTGTTTAGAGGATTTCTCCAGTTCTGTCACCGGGGTGTTGAAGTGCCAGTTACTATGGTGTTATAGGATATCACGTGTTTAGATTAGGCTTTGTTTTATAAATCTGGACACATTTAAGTTGGGTGCTATATATTTAGAATTGAAATATCTTCTTGTTACATTACTCCCTGACCAGTATATCTTTATCTTTCTTTACTTTTGTTGTTTTAAATCCACTTGTATCTACAAATAAAGTCGTGACCCCTGTTTTTTTATTTCCATTTGACGGAAATATTGTTTTCCAACCCTCCATCCTAAGTCTTGTTTTGTTCTTAGAATTTAGATGTGCTTCCTGAAGACATACAATAGTTGGCTTGTGCTTTTTATCTAGTCAGCCAGCTTGTGCCTATTCAGTGAGGAACTCGAGCAATTCACATTTATTTGGAGAACTGATAAATATGCTGGAATTCTGTTCATCTTATTTTGTGGAAGTCTGTCACCTAGTTTTATCATTTGGGCCATTATAGAAGCTAAGCTTTGACTTGCTGGTGGTCCACTGAAATGGTCTATGTGTAGTATGGGTCTGAGTACTTCCTATAGAACTGGTCTTGTAGTGGCAAATTTCCTCAATGATTACTTATCAATAAAATATTTGATTTCTCTGAATGTGAAACTTAATTTGGCAGGATACAGGATTCTAGGCTGAAGCTGTTTTATTTGAGTAAGTTTAAAGTTGAGTCTAATCTTCTTAGCTTGTAACATTTCAGCTAATACATTTGCTGTCACTATAATGGATCTTCCCCAGCTTGGTGCTGGTAACTCAAGTGGCTAAGGCACCAGCCACATACATCAGAGCTGGTGGGCTCGAATCCAGCCCAGGCCTGCCAAACAACAATGACAACTACAACCAAAAGGTATGCCAGAGGTGGCAGGTTCAAACCCAGCCCCAGCCCCCCCCCCCAAAAAAAGTATGCAGGCATTGTGGTGGGTGTCTATAGTCCCAGCTCCTTGGGAGGCTGAGGCAAGAGAATCACTTAAGCCCAGGAGTTGGAGGTTGCTGTGAACTGTGATGCCATGGCACTCTACCCAGCACAACAGCTTATGGCTCTGTCTCAAACAAAAATAAATAAATAAATAAATAATAAATAATGGATTTTTCTCCAGTGGGTCAGTTGGTGCTTACTCCCAGCTACTTGCAGAATTTTCTCTTTCCTTTTGACCTAGGTCAGGTTTATTACAATGTGTCTAGGTGATGCTCTATCTGAACTGAGATGAACTGATGAACTGATGTCTGAATCTTTGCTGATGCTTGGGAAATTTTTAATTCTCATATCCTCCAGTAGGGCTTCCATACTTTTGAATCATTCTCCTTTAGGGATACCTATAATTAATATATTTGTACACTTCGTCCCATAATTCTCTAAAAGATTGCTTTGCTTTTACTTTTTTCTTTTCTGCCCTTTTAAATAACTGAGTTACATCAAGAGCCTTGTCTTCAAGTTCTGAGGTTCTTTTCCATGATTTAATTTGTTACTGAGACTTTCTAATGTATTTTGAAGCTCCCTAAATTGCTCCTTCAATTTTTTAAGCTCTAGTATATACCATCTAATTTCATCATGTCTTTGATGCATTTCTTGGGTCAATTTTTGGATTTCCTTTTGGTGCTTTTTCCATTTTCCATTCAATTCCCTTCATTGTTTTTGCCATCCATACTCTAAATCCCCTTTCCATCACTTCCATAATTTCTTTGTAGGTGGGATCATCTGTGGTAGCTGACTCAAAATCCCTTAGGGGGTTGATCTGTTCTGGTTTTTCATGATGCCAGAATCTTTTTGTTGGTTCTTTCTCATATGTATTTTCTTCTCATTTACATTCTTCTCCTACTTACTTCTCTCACTTTTTCCCTCTCTCTGTGCTTTGATGTTGAAGTGGCCAAGAGTGGATGATGAGAAGATGTCTCTAGTCTGCCATCTTGGAGCCCTCCAGCTTGGTTTATTTTTTTTTAGGACATGTTTCCTATACTCAATAAATGCTAAGCCAAATCAAAAACAACATGTAGTTTCCCTCTTACTTAAGAAAGGCTTTGTGACACTGGAGGCAAGTTTGGAAGAATATGGATCTATCAAGCTGAGAAACTGAGTAAGATGAAAATGACATGGTATGAGGAAAAAATAGATCCATGTTCAACAGGTGTGGTATACTTAGGTGTGGGGGATTAGTGATAGCCACAAATTCTTAGCTATTCCTGCTAGTAAGAGACAGGTTCTAATTCCTCTCCCCAAAAACTGAGTTAGCATTTAGTAAAATTTTATAAAACCTGGATCCTTCAGTACCTATTTTTTGTGTGTGGCAAAATGGAAAAGAAAGCACTTCTGATGCCTCAAGATGTTTTCAAGACATTATGAGAAATATCTTGAAAAGGTGAATTTATAAAGACAGTAAATTAGTGGTTGCCAAGAAGCAAAAAATGAGATTGATTGCAAATGGGTATGAGCTTTCTGTTTGGGCTGAGAGAAATGCTCTAAAATTAGGTTGTGGTAATGGTTGCACAACTTTGAGAATATACTAAAAAGTACTGAGTTATACACTTTTTTAAATTTCAGATTATTATGAGGAATTAGACACTTTAAATGAATTTTATGGCATGTGAATTATATCTCAATAAAGTTATCTTAAATATTTAGATAAAATTGACAAATTTCTTGAAAAACACAACTTGCCAAACTAATACAGAAGGAAATCGAAAATATAAATAATATTAAATATCAATGAAAGGGAATCCCTCATTAGAAAAACCTCACACACACAAAAAAACTTCATATAAAGATTGCTTCGGTGATGAAGCCTTTAGACTTCAGAGTGTTCACAATGAAATAGTAAATGTTATTTAAATTATTTTACAAGTGTAAGATGATTATATGAATTTTCTCATTTATACAAAAAGGATAATAAGTATTTTCACCACCAAAAAAATGACTAATTAACATATTAATTAGCTTGATTGTAGTAATCATTTCACAATATATACAATTTTATTCATCAACTATACCTAAATAAAACTGGAAAAAAATAAAAAATTTTTAAATAAAAAATTGTATTAAATTTGGATCCTTGGCTCGGTGCTTGTGGCTCAATGGGCTAAGGCGCCAGCCACGTACACCTGAGCTGGCAGGTTCAAATCCAGCCCAGACCAGCCAATCAACAATGAAGGCTGCAACCAAAAAATGGCTGGGTGTTGTGGCAGGCACCTATAGTCCCAGCTACTTGGGAGGCGGAGGCAAGAGACTTGCTTGAGCCCAGGAATTGGAGGTTGCTGTCTGCTGTGATGCCACAGCACTCTATCCAGGGTGACAGCTTGAGGCTCTGTCTCAGAAAAAAAAAAAAAAATTTGCATCCTTAAAGTTGTGAGGAAATGGAAAATAAAGCACTTCTGCCATCTCAAGGAAAAGCATATCTTTAATTATATTATACAAATGGAAGTTAATCTAGGCATTTTTTCTTAATAGAACACTAGCTTGACTTAAGAAAACTAACAGACTACAGTTATTCAGACTTACTTTTTTAACATGTTCTTAAAAATAACCAAGGTAGGCTCTGTGCCTGTGGCTCAAGAGACTAAGGCACCAGCCACGTACACCTGAGCTGGTGGATTTGAATCCAGACTGGACCCACCAAACAACAATGATGGCTGCAACCAGAAAAATGATTGGACATTGTGGCAAGAGCCTGTGGTCCCTGCTGCTTGGGAGGTGGAAGCAGGAGACTCGCTTGAGCCCAGGAATTGGAGGTTGCTGTGAGCTGTGATGCCACATCACTCTATCCAGGGTAAGAGCGTGAGGCTCTGTCTCAAAAAATAAATAAATAAAATAACCAAAGTAAGCTTGGTACTTTGAGAAAAACAACTGAAGTATTTGTTACCTAAAATATGAGTTATCAAACTCAAATTGCATGTTGGAAACATATTGCTGCTACTGTGAGCTTGAAAGCTGCTGTGAGCTTAAAAGCTCTTCTGATGAGATTGGTGGTAATATTAACAAATCTGATATTTTTGCTGCTATAAAATTAAATGTGTCAACATGGGGAAAAGCTGCATTAAGCCAAGGAAGTAATATTTTCCAAATTGTCAATTTATAAGGCTACAAAGTCATGCATGAGTAAAGATTCATTCAGACCTGTAAGAAAGGTCAAGAGATTTTTCACTTAACAGATGATGAAAAGTTCATTTACATGGTTTCAGAACACATTGCAACTAACCTGTACAAAACAATCTTTTGTGCTACTGCCTTGATTCCTGCTAAGGAATAAGCAATTCTTCTCATTATTGTTTTGGATCATCAGTATACATAGTCAATAGTGAGAAAGGAAAATAGTATTTCACTTATGAAAATATCTTACTATGTGGACTGTTTGAAAGGATATTGGGTTACTACTATAGATTTGTGGGTCATACTTGAGTTTAGAACTTATACCAATACAAGATATTTTTTCTAGATGAGTTTTATTATGATATTATTTAGAATTTCTAATATTTTCATTGAACTGGTTGACATAGCTTTCATGGTATTTTCTTCATTATTGCATGCAGACATTTATATTCTACATTTAGTAAGTTTCACCTGTACCCTTCTAAGATGCACCAGAAGTGCACCACCAATTACTCTCCCTCTGCCCATCATCCCCTCTCACCTCCCCTCTCTTGCCTCTTTCCCCATGTTCTTGTGCTGTAATTGGGTTATACCTTTAATATGTCTATAATTATTTTAAAAGGCTATTAATATTCCCTTCTTCCTCTAACTACATATTCATGCAAGGATAGACTTGTTTCATCTACTTTAACTAAGACAACACATTGCAACAGATTTGATGCAAAAGCACATTTGAGAACCTAACTGCACCAATGTAAAATATTGGAAAAATTATTTTCATAAATTTAAATTATGCATATTAATACAGAATGTATTTGTGTGTTTTTAAGGAGTACACTTAATTTTAAAATAAATATTTAAATTTTTCCTGGGTTTTCATTTCTAATAGGATAAACATCCTATTAGAAACAAAAACAAAAAGCTCAATAATTTTAAGAGTACCATGATGTTCTAAGACCAAAAAGTTTAAGCACTACTATTCTAAGCAACTACTATATTATTATTATTGAGTGTTAGTTATATGGGTAAGGATCAAACTGGTGCTTTTATTACTTACTCTGTAATAAGCATTTTATTTTATGTGGAAGTTAATTTAGAGAATTCCGCCTCTATAACTAGTCCACTAAACACATCTCAGCTACAAGTTTTCATCTGAGAAAGTTAGTACATAACATTTCAGAGTCACTCAGGCTTGCATTGCACATGGTTCTTGCCTCCCACTCTGTGGTACTGCATACTCCTGCATTTACACAGTGGATTCAGAATACAATGATAGAAAAGTAATCATAAAAACAAGCTGAATTCAAGTTACTTCAAGTCAGTCATTCAGTCATTAAAGTTTTTTCTGTTTAAATTTTAAAATGATGAAATAGTATTAAATGTGAATGTAATTAAGTGTAGATTTTACTTTGTACATGAAATATTTTGCTAAATTTTAATATTATCTGTCAAACTGAAATGCATCCTTTTAAAATTGTTCTTTAAAACAAAATTTTTTTAAATTACTGATTATTGTATTACTACTGAGCAGTCCCCAACTGTTTTTGTTACCAGGGACCAGTTCCCTGAAAGCTAATTTTTCCATAGACTTGGGGAGAGGGGGTTGACATGAGTCTGTAAGCAATTGATTTATTATGGTCTCTGTGCAGTCAAACTTCTATGCTAATGATAATCTATATTTGCAGCTGCTCCCCAGAGCTAGTATCATTGCTTCAGCTCCACCTCAGATCATCAGGCATTAAATACTTATAAGGAGCACACAGCCTAGATCCTTCACATGTGCAGTTGACAGTAAAGTTCATGTTCCTACAAGAATCTAATGTTGCTACTAATCTGACAGGAGATGGAGCTCAGTTGGTGATGTGAGGATGGGAAGAGGCTGTAAATACAGATGAAGCTTTGCTCACAGCCCTACTACTCACCTACTGCTGTGAAGCCTAACAGGGAGTAGACTAGTACCAGTTCCTAACAGGGAGTAGACCAGTACCAATCCATGGCCCAGGGGTTGGGGACTGTAGCTTGTAGGAGAGAGGAATGTTAAGAAATGATCAGGGCTATCTCTGCTAACACCATAATGAATAGTTACAAATTGGATGCTTTCTTCCTGAATTCAATAGCAAAGACTTGTCAAGGTTCTCCATAGCACCTTTATTCACCTGTCCTCTTCTATGTCTGATTTTTTTTTATTAAAAACTAAAACTGTGAAATTCATGCATGTATCATTCATATCTTTTTCTATAGTTCATTTTCTTTAATCTCCTCAATATGGTGTTAATATTATTTTTGGTGTTATTTTTCATAGCCCTGCTCATGTCAACTCTTAAATGAACTCTTTAGACAACTGGGTTCTTCATGTGTAGTCTCAAACCATTTTGTAGGTATGTCAGAGGTCACAATGAAAATTTTGAGACAGACAGTGCTATGGTCCATTATTTCACTTCCAAGAAGCTCAATTGACGATGTCCTTTCTCATTTACCCATTAAAGTTTCAACATACCTGGCTTATTGATGTTGCTGAGAGCTCATTTGTTTCTGTACACGTGGATTTAATGTTTCTGGATTTTTGTGTATCTCAAATCTTCCCTAATGACCCACATAACTCAACTAGAGAACTTTTCACATTGAAGATAGCTTAGCTTCTCTTTTAAGCTAGATAGCTGGAGGAAACCTACTTCTAGACTATAGCTTGACACATAATAGGATCTTATTTATTATATTAAGGTTCTCTAGAGAAACATAATTAAGAGGATAGAGATAGATGCATATAGACACATAAAGATAGATATGGATGATATAGATATAAATATAAATATAGATTTAGATAGATATACATATAGAGAGACCTGGAAACCAGAAGGGCCGATGGTCTAGTTTCAGTCCCCAATGTTAGCAGACTGAAAACACAGAAAAAGTGATATTTCAGTTCAAAGTAGGAAAAAGCCTAGATCCCAGCTGAAAAGCAGGCAGAAGGAGTTCCTTCTTAACCTTTTTGTTCTATTTGGGCCTTCAACAGATCAGATGAGGCCCACAACATTAGGAAAGGTAATCTGTTTTACTTGGTCTACCAACTGAAATGTTAACCTCATCTAGAAAACACTCACAAAGAGACACTGAATAATGTTTGACCCAGTACCTAGGTACCTCATGGCTCAGTCAAGATGACACATTGAAATTAACCATCATATTTATTAACGTTTATTGAATAAGTTGGTCTTTGCCATCAATATCTCAGGAGAAGAATAGACATGTAAAGATCACACTTATAAAGCAGAATAAAACAGGGGAAAATGAGTATACAAAACTCAATTTTCACTTCATCTAAGAACTAACTTCTCGTCTGAGAAGCAAAAAATAAATTAAGTTCTGGTAAGAGAGGACTTGTATAATAGGGGCATAATCTTACAGAAGAAACAACTTCAACATAGAAAGTTCTTTCCCAGTTTAGATTCAGATCCCAATTGGAAAGTAAAGTGTTGGCTATAGAAGGTTCCTGAGACTGGTGCTTATATAACCAAAAGCACAAAATGCTCCCTAATCTGACATAAATCCAAAAAAATTTTCCAGTGCTGGAATATCTACTACTGTTACCCTCAGGGATCATTCTTGGCTCTGAGTTAGTTACCAAGGAGACCATCTAAGTCATGCTTTTCCCTTAGTAATGTTCAAGAAAATTCAGATAGACACTTGTTCTCAAAATATTCTAATACGTAGCTTTTCACCAAAATAGATGACTAGGTCCTTTGTAGAAAAAAGAAAGTAATGATGTTTGTGCAAGAATATGCTCTAAAACTGCAAATTTATCAAGAAGAAATATTTGTGTTATGTTTTACTTTTCTGACTTCCAAGTAAAACATTCATTTTAGAAAATTAGAAAAATACATGAAAACCAGAAAGGAAACATTAAATCACCCAGAATCATTTTTCTTCTTTTATGGTAGGGAAAAAACATAAAGAAAAATGCAAACCTTTTCCTCCTCCCCTCCAACTTCACCATCCTCATGCCTGAGATAACTGCTTTTATCAATTTTGTCCCTATCAGCCTTGCCAATTTTTCTCCTGTTTATTTATTTATTGATTCAGCAAATATGTAGTCAATGAGCTCCTTGGACCAAACGCTATTCTAGCCATAGGTATTTCATTGGTAAATGAATCCTACAACAGGAAGATACCTGTTTCCATGGATGTTTCAGTCTAGTGAGAGAAGACAGAAAATAAGCTGGTAAACAAATAGACAGAAAAATACTGGCTACTAATAAATGCTATACAGAAAATGAAAAGGTGATATATCAACTAGAGATTCAACTGTGACAATAAAATGAGGCTTATGAAGCCTGAGGGAGATACTGCAGGTGCACAGAACAGACAGAAAAGGTCTTAAAGTAGATACAAAAAGGCAGCCAGTGGCTCGGCACCTGTGGCTCAACGGGCTAAGGCGCCAGCCACGTACACCTGAGCTGGCGGGTTCGAATCCAGCCTGAGCCCGCCGAACAACAATGACGGCTACAACCAAAAAATGGCCGGGCGTTGTGGTGGGCGCCTGTAGTCCCAGCTACTTGGGAGACAGAGGCAGGAGACTCGCTTGAGCCCAGGAATTAGAGGTTGCTGTGAACTGTGATGCCACGGCACTCTATCCAGGCTGACAGCTTGAGTCTCTGCCTCAAAAAAAAAAAAAAAGGCAGCCAGTATGGCTCTATTGCACGGTAGGAGTAAAGGAGAGCAAGATAGTTATAAGGATAGATTGGAGAGGTGAGCCTGAAACAAATCAAAGGAGGCTTTGGGAAGGAGAGTGTTGAGAAAGTCTGACTTTTAAGTGCAAGAGGAAGCCACTGAAGAGTTTTAACAGGGGAGCAAAATGATCTGATTCATATTTTTAAAATGTTCACTGTTTTCACTGTAGAGAATAGATTTAAAACAGAGATACCCAACATGAGGTTCACAGACACCCAGGAAGTCCATAGAGAATTCAGGGAGTTCCTTACCTTGAATGAGAAAAATTTACCTGGCCCAGCCCCTCAAAGAAGGGGAAATCTCAAAATTATTCTATTTTGTCAACCCTACAATGCCTCTTCCCAAAATAATAAATTGAGTCATCCTTGAATTCAAGAGGGTCAAGTAACAAGATTCTTTTTTTTTTTTTTTTTTTGAGAGAGAGCCTCAAGCTGTCACCCTGGGTAGAGTGCTGTGGCATCATAGCTTGCAGCAACCTCCAACTCCTGGACTCAAGTGATTCTCCTGCCTGTGCCTCCCAAGTAGCTGGGACTATAGGCACACGCCACAATGCCTGGCTATTTTTTTGTTGCAGCCATCAGTTTTTTGGTGGGCCCAGGCTGGATTTGAATCTGCCAGCTCAGGTGTATGTGGCTGGCGCCTTAGCTGTTTGAGCCACAGGCACCAACCCAGTAACAAGATTCTTAATTGATGAAACTTATAGATAGCAAGGCTCTTCCTTTTTTGTTTCTTCTCTGAGATTGTGTTTAAATCTAACCCCTATTGGAGGCCTAAAAATTGCTTAAAGGACTTATACAAGAAAAGTCTAACCTTATATAAAGTGAGCAGATTGAAAGTAACTTTGAGGTCAGGGTAGAAAGGTACCCACAGCCCATTTGGCTCCTTGCTGCCCGCTGCAAAAGTGAAGCAGAAGTTAAAAAATATCTTGTAGTAGGGCAGGAGAATCAGTCCTGGGAAGCACATCTAGAGACAAAGAATACATATAGTTTAACAGTATTTCCTAAACATGGTCACTTGTTAAAAACACAAATTCCTGTGCCCCTTAAACATACTGATTCAGAGTTTTTAAAGGTGGGCCCCAAGAACCACTACTGGCAATTATAATTAACAGATAGTTTGGAAAATACTATGGGGAAATATCTAGACGACCCCACAAAGCACAATGCTCACTAGGCCCAGACTAAGAAAGCACGATCTGACTTCCATAGCTCTCACATGTGGTTTTCAGTTTCAATAATTGTGGGCATCTTCCCTGGTAGATTATCAGAAGAGTGACTAGCATATTAACACACTAAACAATTTATATTCAGTAAAACTGCTAAGATTACTGACACTGAGAAAGAGAATGACTTAATTTATCTTCCATTGTACCCTTCAAGACATGAAATTATTTCTTTTCAAGCTTCCAGAACAAGTGGACTTCATTTAGTGTTGCCCGGGACCATACAATCTATTCAAAGACACTTGGAAGCTCTCATAAAAGTGATTAATATATGTGCACTTAGAGCTCTGAGTACAGTCATTTTCCAGATCATCTATTGTTTCTCCATTCAGAGAACTGACTTGTGTGTGTGACTTCCCACATCCATCTGTATGAATGTGTGCATGTGAGCTTTTTGAAGAAGGAAGGTCCTTTCTTTTTCAACAAATTCACAGAATAGAGAATTAAAGTTGGTGATTTTATCCAGTCTTATGGCTTTAAATGCTATCTATACACTGTGAGCTCCAAATTCTTATCTCTAGCCCTCACCCCTTGCCTGAACCTCAGATTCTTATATTCAATTGTTTTACATCAATACTTAAATACACACTAAAACTTTATAAGATTAAAACTGAACTTGACTCTTCCTCCTACAGCCCCCATTTTATTCCCATCTCAATTGATAGCATCTCCTTTTTTCTGGTACTCAGTCATTCTTCATTCTTGTTTCACTCCCACTCCACATCCAAATCCATGAATCAACCCTTTCTATTTCTCCTTTAAAATGTATCCAGAAAACACCCATTTCTCAGTGCCTTCATTGTAAACATCCCATGCCAAAATGTCTGCATAAATGTAGACACCTTCTAACTGGTCCCCTTTACTTCTACACTTTACCCCTCTTCTGTTTACCTACCAGCCAAAAGTTTCTTTTGATTCATTTAGGTTTTTTTCTTTCTTTCTTTCTTTCTTTTTTGCTGTCACCCTGAATAGAGTGCCAGGGCATCACAGCTCACAGCAACCTCCAATTCCTAGGCTCAAGCAAGCCTCTCTTGCCTCCACCTCCCAAGTAGCTGGGACTACAGGCAACTGCCACAACACCCGGCCATTTTTTGGTTGCAGCCATCATTGTTGCTTCGCAGGCCTGGGCTGGATTCGAACCCGTTAGCTCAGGTGTACCTGGCTGGCACCTTAGCCCACTGAACCACAGGTGCTGAGCTTGATTCATTTAGTTTTTATTATGAACAATTTCAAATGAATGTAAAATAAAGAATCATATAATAAAACCCCTGTCCCTATTCATTATCCCACTTCCACAATTATTGATACATGGCCATTTTTGTTTAATCTATAATCCCATCCGCTTTCTCCCCTCTCAAAGGAGAGTGGGGTAAAGAGAATCCCTCTAATGATTTCCTATCTCATTCAAAATGAAATCCAAAATCTTGTCAGTGGTATGTAGGTGCTCTTATTCTCTCTCCTGCTTACTTGCTCCCAGTAACAGCAGACTCCTGGCTTTTTCTCAACACCTGAGGATGTTTCTTGGAATGCACATCCCCACCCCCAACCTCCAGATATTCCCCTGGCATTCACTTCCTCCCTTCCTTCAGGGTTTTGTTGTCTTTGGTTCTTTTGAGACAAGGTCTCCATCTGTTGCCCAGGCTAGAATGCAATAGTATTCATAGCTACAGGTGTACGCCACTACAATTGGATAGTTTTTTCTAGAGACTGAGGTCTTGCTATATTGCTTAGGCTGGTCTCAAATTTCTGGCCTCAAGTAATCCACTCACCTTGGCCTCCCAAATTCCAGGATTCCAGGCAAGACCCTCAGGTCTGTGGTCCCCAATCCCTGGGCTATGGACCAGTACTGGTCAGCAGACTGTTAGAAACCAGACTCAGCATCCACTACCTCAGCTCCACCTCATGTTCAATTCCTCCCCTACCATCCTCCTGGTCCTGCTCCCTCTATCCATGGAGAAACTGTCTTCCATGAAACCTTTCCCTGAAGCCAAAAGGTTCTAGTCCACACTTGTTAGGAATTGGGCCACACAGCAGGAGGTGAGAGACAGGCAAGCCAGTGAAACTTCATCCATATTTACAACATTCTCCATCACTGGCGCCACGACCTGAGCAGGTTTCACCCCTGTCCCATTCCCTTCCTTCCATGAAATCAGTCCCTGGTGCCATAATGGTTGGGGACCTTTATGCTTCAGGTCTTTACCTTGTTAAATTAAGTTTAGCTTAAAGCTTCTTCCTGCCATAGTTTAAGTTTGGCCTAAAGATCTCTGCACACATAGTGAATTACATACATCCAGTTAGGATGTGCAAGCAGACTGTAACCTGCTCTTGCACCCATTGCAGGATTTTCAGCCAATCACAGGCGGCCAACTATTAAATTGTGCTCAAATACGGCAAACACTAAGTTGCAACCAATCCACCTGTTTCTGTACCTCACTTCTATCTTGTGCACATTATTTCCCTTTTCTGTGCATAAATGTTTTTTGAACATGTGGCAACCCCATAGTTGCTCTGAACCTATTCTGGTTCTGTGGGCTGCCCAATTCACAAATCATTCTTTGTTCAATTAAATTCTGTTAAATGTATTGGTTATCAGTACGAAATGTCCAATTTTCTCAAGTACTAAGTTTGACAGTTGATATCTCTGACATTTTACTTTGACACTTAAGTTATTTTTATTGGAAGGTATATCCCCATTCTTTCAAATACTTTAGCTTGTGATTTTTGAAAAAATGTTAGAGCAATTTTTGTGAAACCATGGATAAGTCAAAAATTCATGTTATTTTCGAGTAACATTCCATCATGGAACCAATGCAGTGCACATGGCTTAAAATGTCAGCAAAGTGTTTGGGAAGGATGTGGCTAATGAATATATAGTACATTGATGGTTTCAGAAGTTTCTTTCTGGTGATTTTAATCTTGAAAATGAGCTATCTGGACAACTCAAGACAAAGGTACATAATGAGCTGACAGCTGTAATGGAAGTAAATCTATCTCAACCTATGTGTGAATTAGCAACAAGTTTCAATGTTAGTATTCAACAGCATTAGGCCATTTGAAACAAATTGGCAAGGTAAAGAATCTGGATAGATGGGTTCCACATGAATTAAACGAGTGTCTACTGCAACCAATTGGATGAAATGATGAGGATGCTTGTGATTAAGCAGTTGAGATTGGTCAATAGAGACAGCCCAATTCTCTTGCACAGTGATTCTCAACCTTCCTAATGCTGCAACCCTTTAATACAGATCCTCATGTCGTGGTGATCCCAACCATAAAATTAAGTTGGGGGTCACCACAACTTGAGAAACTGTATTAAAGGGTCACAGCATTAGGAAGGTTGAGAACCACTGCTCTAGCAAGACCACAAACCACATGTTGCACAAACAACAACTGCTCAAACTTCAGAAGCTGGATTTAGAAGTTTAGGTCATCCACCATATTCACCAGACCCTGCACCTTCTTCCAGGCTTTGGAACACTTCTGGTAAGGAAAAATATCCAATTCTCAACAAGCTATGGGAAATGCCTTTTGTGATTTCATCAGCATTTGCTCTCCAGCCTTCCTCACTGCTGGCATAAATCAGCTACCATTAAAATGGCAAAACTGTGTTGATAGTTTAGGCACATGCTTTGATTAATTGTATTGCTTCTTGTTTAAGATATAATGAACTAAACTTTTGATTCAAAATCAGACATTTCACATTTAATGAATCTACTAATTTGTCTAAAGTTTTAACAACCCACAGTGTTTCCCTACCACCTGGCATTGCTGACTGCCTACACCTGGCAAGGTTCAACTGTTCCTCTGCCCTCCAAACTTTAAAAGACTGCACTGTTCCCTCCCTGACTACCCATCTTCTATTCATATGCAGGCTTCTATACAATGACTAATAACTAACAAAATGCAACTATCCTTTGTAAAAAGCCACTGTCGGCTGGGCGCCTGTGGCTCAATGGGCTAAGGCGCCAGCCACATACACCTGAGCTGGCGGGTTCGAATCCAGCCCCCGGGCCCACCAAACAACAATGACGGCTGCAACCAAAAAATGGCCCGGCATTGTGGCGGGTGCCTGTAGTCCCAGCTACTTGGGAGGCAGAGGCAGGAGA
>CAUYON010094027.1:0-39392 GCA_963573935.1 Arctocebus calabarensis | reverse complement strand
GTCTTTATATAGTGATCAAGAAAATGCCATGAAGGCTATCTGTAACAGTACGATCAAAACATTTCTGAATGTATATGAATTGTGCCCTATGATTGCACCAATGTACAGAATTATGATTCAATAAAATTATAAAAAAAAATTTTGTCTGTTTTTATCAATAAACATTTTTTCTTGATAGTCAATTGTTTTTGCTACATGTGGCATAGTAGAAAGAATGTGAGGTTTGCAGTTGTAAAGATTTGCATTCAAATTCTCCCTCAGCCACTTAGTAAATAAGCTTGCACCCTTGGGAACATTATTTAAAAATACCTTTTCCCTTCCTGTGATCCTCCATTCTTTAATTTGCATAACATCTACCTTTTCAAGGAGGTTTTAAGAGAAATGTATATGAAGTGCTAAAACAAGATTGACCCTCAATAAACAAATGGTCACTGAGTAACCATTAAGAAATACTGACAGCATGTTTAACTACTCACTTCCCTAAAATATAGTTCTTGCACCAATAGCATTAGCATTATTTGGAGACTTGATAGAAATACAGAATCTCAGATTGACCCAATTTGGTTCAAATTTTGAACATGATTCTTCATCACAGTTCAGTTTGAGAGAGACTTGCTCAGAATCTTGCTTGCTGCATTCGTAGAAGTAGTAAGAGCACAAGCACTTGCTTTACGACATTACTGGGGTGAAATTAGATAGCATACAGTTTGTACAGCATTTCATGAAGTGCCTAGAACATACTAAAAACTCTAAATAAGGGGTAGTTATTATTGAAGTGGTGGGTTTTTTTAAGTATTATTAATATGGAAACGTACTTGAGGATCTGTAGATTCCTGACTGCTCTTTAATTTCACTCAGTTACCTGCATTGCTGTAAAACAATTTCCCACAGGTGTTAATTGTCATCCTAGCTTAGGTAGATAGCCATTGCATTCGTTTCACTGCAGATCTTACTACTTAAGCTCTTCTTGTGCCGTAAGAGGCATTGGAGGAACCCAGTGTGGTGGCTCACATCTTGTCATTCTAGCACTCTGGGAGGCTAAAGCACCTGAGCAAGAGTGAGACCCTGTCTCAAAAAATAGCCAGGCATTGTGGCAAGCACCTATAGTTCCAGCTACTTGGGAAGCTAAGGCAAGAGGATCACCTGAGCCCAAAAGTTTGAGGTTGCTGTGAGCTATGATGTACTCTACTCAGGGCGACTAAGTAAGACTGTCTCAAAATTTAAAAAGGGCATAGGGGGAGGAGAATTCAATGTCTTTAAGCAGTTCTGTTTTATACCCAGATCTATCCATTAAGGTCAAAAGCTCTATCTGCTGCATTAGTTACCCACGGCTGTGTGAAAAATTATTCAAAACTTAGTGGTTTAAAATAACAACCAAACTTAAATCGTGCAGTTTCTGGAGGTCAGGTATAAGAGAGCAGCCCAGGTGTGTGGCTCTAGGAACGAGAGCTGTTGGCGGTTACAGCCAAGCTGTTGCTTTCTCAGAAGGCTTGGTGGAGGGATGAGCTCCCAGGGTGGTTCTCTCACAGTGCTATTGGTTTCAACAAGAAACCAGAGAGAGAGATTGGTGGGTAGAGGAGAGAGAAGCCCCAGTGTGCTTTATAACCTCATCTCACAAGTGACCTGTCATCCTTCGCTCTGGATGCTAACTGGTCATACACAAGCCTGGAATAGTCTGGGAAGGGACCACCCAAGAATGTGACTTCCAGGGAGCAGAGATCTTGGGGACCTTGCTGAGGCTGGCAACTGCTGTCCATGACTCAGTAATTTCTAGTAAAATGACCAATGTAGTGAAACAAGGATGGAGAACAACACAACTTTCTACTTGAAAGCTTTAATTGAATGTCCAGCTACTCTTCTAAGAAGTGTTCCTGACAAGATGCACTTACAATCATCTCCTGTCTATAAATATTGACAGTATTTCTGCATGCCTCACTACTATAAAAATGTTACTTTACTCATTTTTTATTTCATAAATGCTTGTCTATTCACCTTGAGGTCAAAAGTTGGATTCTTTAAAATTTTTAGTATGTGCCAGGTACATAGTAGGCACTGATAATAATTATGTTTTAAATGATTAAAATTCTATGGAACTTTGGGGGGTAAACCACGTAGTTGATTCAGGTTCTATAGAACAGTGAAGCTAAAATGTGCAAATACTGGTGATTAACTTTCATTCCCTTGGTCTCACCAATAATCCTATGGAATCACTTCTAAGGAAGTCAGTCTTGAAAAGTACATTCTACGTATTATAAGAGTAAAATCTCCGTTTATAAGAATCCAACTAATTGTATTCATCAATTAAAAATAGACTCAGAATCTAGCTAAAATGATAAGTTTACCTCAAAATTTTATGTTTAGAAGAAATATACATGCCACAAAAAATAATTGAAATTTAGTTATTTTTTCCAAAAGGGCCACGATATGTTGGAGTCAATGTAAAGTCAGCCTTGATTCTTTGATTTTTCAAATGCATAAACTAGAGATTGGTTTTTAAATTTCCTTGAAGCTCTGCAGAACCCTTAGTCATAAAATCACAATTTCATCTTGACCATTATATGCAAGATAATATCATACCCCCATCCACACTGAACTCTGCACATCTCAATTTGAAGGCCTGGTTCCCTCTCCCTTTGTTAGAATGTTCTTTCCTTCTTCCCTAGGATATCAAACTATCTGTGTAGCCTGGTCTTTCACCTACCTAAGAACTTTGCTGAAATGGAATTTTCTCAATGAGGCTTATCCCAACGATACTGTCCACAGTGAACCCCATTCCTCTACCCTCAAGCACTACTGATCCCTTTAATCATGCCTGAATTTTTCCTTTTGTCTTAGTTCATATCATCCTCCAAGAAAACATATAATTTACTAATTGTGATGTCTATTGTCTGTCTGTCTCCACAGAGTGTCAGCTCCCTGGAAATAAGGTGTGTTTCCAAAACAAACACAACAAAATAAGGTTTTGTTTTCCAATGTATCTGAGGTGCCTGGACCAGTGCCTGGAATATCCCAGATGATTAGCATTGATTTTTCTTTTTTTTTTTTTTTTTTTTTGAGTAAACAAATGGACTGAACTAATATTTTCCACAACAAAATTTGAAACAAAAAAAGCCTTTTTGTGAATCTTGAGCTAACTAGATATTTCAGTTAACAAAGACTATTTTCCAAAGAATTTTATTTGTGGCACATCTTTTTACTAAGAGTTATGAGCCACTGTACAAAGCAAATGTATTATAAATAAAGACCTAATGTACATAATTTTTTTTTTTTTAATGTAGACACGGAGTCTCACTTTATCGCCCTTGGTAGAGTTCCGTGGCATCACACAGCTCACAGCAACCTCCAACTCCTGGGCTTAGGCGATTCTCCTGCCTAAGCCTTCCAAGTAGCTGGGACCACAGGCACCCACCACAATGCCCGGCTATTTTTTTTTAAATAATTTTATTGAATCATAATTCTGTACATTGGTGCAATCATAGGGCACGATTCATATACATTCAGAAATGTTTTGATCGTAACTGTTACAGATAGCCTTCCTGGCATTTTCTTGATCACTATATAAAGACATTGATACTCTACACTTAATAAGTTTCACCAGTACCCTGCTAAGATGCACCGTAGGTGTGATCCCACTAATTGCCCTCCCTCCACCCATCTTCCCCTCTCTCCTCCCCTCCCTTTCCCTTTTCCCTGTATTCTTGTGCTATAATTGGGTTTTAGCCTTCATAATCACCAATTTTTTAATATGAGAGTCTGGAAAAGAGAAAAAAATAGAGAAGCCAATTTATCCTGCCATCAAATTCATCACTCAGTCTGCTGAAGGCAATTCAGAGTTTAAAGAGAAAATTCAATAAATGTCAATTTAACTTCTATTCTATGCCAAGAGCCTTTATTGGAAACATGGTATTTAGTTTTCTAATATTAACATTCAGGGTGGCAGGCACTGTAAAGTCAGAAGGAAGTAAAAATTAAAACATTCTAGTATTGATGCAGGAAGACAGATTATAACTGAGTCTAGAAATGAGCATATATATATAGATAAATATGCAGTAATCAATAATGGTAGTAAAACAAATCAGTAGGGAAGGTAGAATAATCAAACAAAGGGGGAAAATTAAGTTGAATCTTTGTTTTACATCTTTTCCAAAAAACAAATTTCATATAGATCAGAGATATAAAGGTAAAATTAAAAACTATTTAAAGTATGATAAAAAAATAGAAAATTATGTTCATAACTTTGAGATAGAAGAAATTTTTAAAAGAATATATTAAAAAACACAGAATCCACAAAGAATAGACTCATAATTTTGACAACAATAAAATTTCAAACTTAAAAAATTAGAAAACAAAACTATAGACTAAGAGAATACAGTCTCAGCTTATGTTACAGAAAATTACATTGCAACAGAGTCATAGCAGATTAATATCCAGAATAGATAAATTTTAGATAGGAAGAATAAAGAATGTACTTTAAATCTTTATAATGAGAAGACTATTTTCCAAAGTAGACACTAATTCATACACATCAATTAAAAATAATAGAAATTACAAAAGTACTTAAAAATTTGGTATGACCACATGTTGGTAGGATTGTAGAAAGGTTGATATTCCCATCCACTACTGAGGAGTGTGAGCTGGCACATCTCTTTTAGAGAATGGTTTGTCAGTACCAAGGGAAGTTAACATATGGCTACTCTATCGATTGTATTCTTAAATATCATCCCTAAAGAAATACCTATGTGTAGAAGTAAGCATACATGACATTCTGTAGCATTGTCTGTGACACTTACAAATTGAAAACAACCTAATCTCCATTAACAAAATAATGATTATGGAAGTCCTTCAATGGACTCCCACACAGTTCTTGAAAAGAATGAGATGTATCAATATTCACATATGTTGAAAGATCTCCAAGGTGCACTATAAGGTAAAAATGAAAGTCATAAAACAATACTCACATTATAGTGCTATTTATTTTAAAAACTAGCTACTTAAAACAAGAGTAATAATTTCCTACATAATAACACTATGAAATTTTTTGTATGCAAACATACTAAATGAATAATGGTAGATATTCTTTAGGAGGTAACTGGGAATAGGAATAAGACAAATGGGAGTTTTACTTTGTCTTTAGTCTGTTTTTCTGTTGCTTAAAATAGAATACCTAAAACTGGGCAATTTATAAGGAAAAGAAATTTATTTCTTAAATAGGTATGGACACTAGGAAGTCCAAGGTCAAGGGGTCACATTCAGTGAGGTTCTTCTTGCTAGTAGAGATTTTCTGTGGAATCCCAAGACAGTGCAGGGTATCACAATGCAAAAGAACTAAACATGCTGGCTCAAGTCTCTCTTCTCTTATAAAGCCATCAGTTCCATTCCCAGGATAACCCATTAATTCATGAATTCATTAATCCACTAATCCATGAATTGGATTAATCCACTTACAATGGCAGAATTCACTTATCTCGTAATGACTCCACCTCTCAATACCACCACATTTGAGATTAAATTTCAACATGAATTTTGAAGGGGACAAATATTCAAACTGTAGTATATTTTTGTCAGAATTTTTGAATATTCATAATAAAACTTATTTCCTTAACATTTTTATAATTATAGTGTATAATTTTAAGGAAATCACAATGAACATAAACATAGGAATTTGGAAAAGTCATATTAGTATGAAGCTGTCAGAGCCATCTTCAAAATTCCTCCAAATTACATAAAACTATTTTTGTTAAAGTATGGCTTTTATTATGTCAATAACTATAATTTGAATATTACTAATATGATTTAAAGAATATTTCAACAGTTAACTCCTTTTAATTTTAAATTTCATTTTTATAATATTTCTCACACCATGAAATTTTCCATAGAAATCTATTCTGGCTCACCACCTTTATCATTAAACTAAAGATATGCACAGTATAGTATAAGAAGATAGATTATTCTACTTTTCAAGGGATCATTGACATTTTTGTTTTGACATCAAATGAGATTTGTACATAGTTTCCTAAAATAGTATAGTTAGCAACAAATTAAATTTTTAGAAGATAATCCCTAAATAATCCTAATAGCTCATTTATTATCCTAGACCATGAACACTCTTATAACTGTTTCAGTCAGGATTCAAGATGCCTGGGATATCATAAAACCTGAATAAGTACTGTGTAGTGAATAGATGGATTCATGGACCACCTGTTATTTGTAGGGTTTTGAAAATCAGTATAAACATAAACAATAATCAACCTTAGTTGTCCATTCTAAACCCTTCCTTAAATCTTTGTGGCAACATGCAGGTATTTACTAATAAAACATATACTCTTCCCTACTTTACAGGAAGATATTAGAGATCAGGGTCAAGATATTCTTTGTGGGTACACAGTGCTTAAAAAAGCTGGACTTCACAATCCCATTACTAGGCATCTACTTAGAAGAAAAAAATATTATTTTTTCATGAGGACATTTTCACTAGATTGTTTATCACAGATTAATTTACAATCACCAATATGTGAAAACAACCAAAATACCCATCATCCCATGAATGGATTAATAAATTTTACATTCTTTATTACAAAATAACATGTGCCCATGCAAAATAATAATAATAATAATAAGGATACCTGTATTGTGATTTCCCCAACTGATGACAGCTGTGACCTTTTGTGTGTGATGTTTTGCTATGTGCAAAGCAATATATGTATATACTACCTGGAAAACCCCTGTTTAAAATTACCTTAGACCTTAGCTGGGCATTGTGGTGGGCGCCTGTAGTGGCAGCTACTCAGAGGCTGAGATAAAAGGATCACTCAAACCCAGGAGTTTGGACACTCTACCCAGGGCAACAGGGCAAAGCTCTGTCTCAAACATACATAAACAAATAAATAAAATAAAATTGCAGACCACTTCTCTACACACCTCCAATTTCCAATCTTGGTTTATTTTTCAGCGTAACACCTGTCATCTTCTAGCATATTATATAATTTACTTATATATTCAGTTTGTCATAGATCTTGTCTCTATCTCCCCAACTCCAGTGACTCACATGCACAGACACTAAATATAAGCTCCATGAGAGAAAGTTTATTTATTTCCGCACCTAAAATAGAGCCTGAGACTCAATAGGTACTTAGTAAAACTTTGTTGAATAAAAGAATTAATGCAGTCTTCATAACATTTTTACATTGCATGAACAGGTGAAATTTGAGAGTAAGAAAGTTTGGCTTTTTGAATATTAAAAGGATCATTCCTATTTTCCTATTTTGTTTTGTTTTGTTTTGTTTGTTTGTTTTTTAGACAAAGTCTCAAGCTGTTGCCCTGGGTAGAGTGCCATGACATCATTATAGCTAACAGTAACCTCCAACTCTGAGGCTTATGCCTCAGTTTTTCTATTTTTAGTAGTAACAGGATGTCACTTTTTTTATTGAGACAGAGTCTCCCTGTGTCACCCTGAGTAGAGTCCTGTGGCATCACTGCTCACAGCAACTTCCAACTCTTTGGCTTAAGCTATTCTCTTGCCTCAGCCTCCCAAGTAGCTGGAACTATAGGCACCTACCACAACACCTGGCTATTTTTTTTGTTGTTGCAGTTGTCATTGCTGTTTAGCAGGCCAAGCTGGGTTCAAACCCACCAGCCTTGGTGCATGTGGCTGACACCTTACCCACTGAGCTACAGGCACCGCCCTATTTTCCCAGTTTTATTGATGATATTATCACCCTGGAATGACATTCCATTGAATTGAATGACAAATTGAATGACATTGATGTCATCACCATCATCACCATGATTCAAATTTTACACAAACACAGATAGTTCTTTCAAATTCTAGTACAAATAGCTCTTTCTCACAGGTCAGCCTGTCTCACTTCACCTTTATCTGCTCAGCTTTGGGTTCAGCACAGGTTGGAAGTAAGGATGGAGACAGAGAAGGACATTGTCTCCAGCCAGTACAGCACCAGTTTTTAAAACTCTCAAAAGAGTTTTAAAAAGCATGGTAAATTTATCTGCACAGAGAATCTAGTTAACATGACATGTAGTCAATATCTCTGCGAGCAGTTTCTGCCTCAGCTTGTTTTATTAAAAACGTTCTGGAACATCTCCGGATAGTCAGATCTATTTATTGGCATTGTTCTACCCAAATTTGTTCACATTCTCTTCACGTGTGACTTTCAGAGGAGAGAAATTTGGATTTTATCTCAGTCTGAGCCAGCTCAGAGTAAACATGAGAGGGTGCAGGTCTGATCTGCCCCTGTTCTCCCATTTCCTCCCAGACCTTACACAATTTGCTTTTCACTACATCACCCCCAGTGCTGAGTGGGATTGGGTAAGAAACAAAACAGAGAGAGACACTTTTTCCCAGTATCTCTTGCTGCTGCAGACCCCCTCCCTCCCCAGCTGTCATTTTCCTTGGTGTGCCAGGTATCCTAATGGGTTCCTCAAAAGAAATTTTTTAGGGGTGGTGTCTGTGGTTCAAGGAGTAGGGCGCTGGCCCCATATACCAGGGGTGACAGGTTCAAGCCCGGCCCTGGCCAAAACTGCAAAAAAAAAAGAAAAAAAGAAAGAAAGAAAGAAATTTTTCTAAATCTCTGCTGTGTAAAGTTTGCTGACGTCTGAGATACTTTTCAGCTTGAGCTCCCCCAGCTGTCTCTCTCTGCCCTGTAGTCCTCCCAAGATAGCTGAAGCCTGGCTTCTTTCACAGGGCCTACCTACCTGACACCCCATCCTTGCCAACCAAGCACCAGGAATGCAGAGCTCTCTCCCATGTCTCCTGCCCACCCACCCTGCCATCTCCACTCTGCTGCTCCTTGTTCTAGCAGGTCTCGAGGCCAGAACTGCAGCGTACCACCTCAGCAGGCATCCCTCCAGGATGGGAGATCGTCGCTTACCTTCTTTCTGGAAAAGGCAGTGTAGCTGTGACTAAGAGATAGTGCACTTGAGCCAGAAAGCCCAAGTTCACATCCCAGTGTCTGCCCTTAATGCTTCTCTAACACTAGGCAAATTTTTAATTTTTTCTGCATCTCAGATACCTTATGTGGAGAATGTAGATAAAAATATCTCTGACCACAAAAGATTACTATGAAGATCAAAGAAGTTAATACACATAATACTCTTATAATAGCATCTGTTGAAAAATAGCAATCAAACCAGGGTATTATCAACCCTGATTTCTATTAGTGGCTATTTTAGAAGCTCTTTCTGGGGTCAGGGTAATATGACTCCCATCCCTTCCTCACTCCACCAAGTAGGTGTGAACAAGCCTCAGTGCCCTCCTTGTAGTCAGAGGATCACTTCACCCTCCTGCTCATATCTAATCACCATCCTCTGTCACCTGGACGGCTGCCATAGCACCCCAGCCAGACTCCCCAACATCCTACGATCTGTTCTCCCTCTATAGCCAGGACAATTCCCTTAAACCACAGGGCAGCCCTTTTTTTTTTTTTTCTATAGAGAACCACATAGCAAGTATTTTAAGCTTTGCAGGACAAGAGGCAAAATCAGAGCTATTGCATAGGCACTTTTATGACAAGAGAAAAAAAATTTTTCAAAATTTTCATATTGACAGAATTTAAAATAAAATAATTGACAGTCGTTCATTTTTTTCTTACAATAATACAAAGAATACCTAATATCCTTATAGGCATAATAATGAATAGGAAGTAATTATTTAAGGAGGGATAATTTTGCTTAATTGGGACTCAAATTAGTGTTTCTTGGCATCAAAAGCATGGCAAATATTTCGATGCCTGATCTGAAGGGCCGATGTCAGCGTGAGGAAGGGACTAGAAAAGTTCCCACTTGACAGGTGCAAAGCAGGGAACATATTGCACATTTCTTGGGTAAGGGGCTCAATGCAGCTCAGACTTTACCTTACAAATGCAACAATGCAACCTAATCATATGTACCCTTGTGTTAATCTGAAATAATAAAAAAAAATCTATTGCAAATGTTCATTTGCAAAATGAAATGAAATTTTAAATGTTTCTTTTTTTTTTTTTTTTTTTTGAGACAGAGTTTCACTTTGTTGCTGTTGGTAGAGTGTCATGGCATCACAGTTCACAGCAACCTCAAACTCTTGGGATCAAGTGACTCTCTTGTCTCTGCCTCCCAAGTAGCTAGGACTACAGGCTCCTGCCACAATGCCCGGCTATTTTTTTTAGAGATGAGGTTTCTCTCTGGCTCAGGCTGGTCTCAAACATGTGAGCTCAGGCAATGTTTCATCACTGAAAATGTTTTCCCCCACAAAAACTGATACTGCCAATGAAAGATTATTTAAAATGTTTAAGAGTTGTGACTAAACATTTTACAGTAACTGAGCCTTTAAAAATTTAGGGTAGCATGTTAGACACAAGGCAAGGACATTAATCACAATGCGCACCTGCTAGTATAAACAGAAGGTCAACAATGCTGTTTCCAAAGTATTTTCCATAAAATATCTTAGATAATAGATTCAAAAGAGTTTTCAGAAACCATCAAAGCATCAAAAGCAGAATCAATTCATTTTAGAAATCTTTGGAAGCTACAAATTTCAGTGAAGAATAATAGGCAAGTGGGAAATATGACATAGGATATTAATAAAGTATGTAATTATTATCCGGATTAAATTTTATAATCTTGAGTTATTATATATGTGTAGTATGTAATAATTCATATAAGACACCATCTCCAACTTTATATTTCACTCACCTAAATCTAAGAAAAGTCATTGAACATAATCATTAAAGAAACTACAATCACAGAAGTAGAAAGAAAACCTATGTATGTACACAGAAAAATGTGCTAAAAGTACAAAAGCGTAAAGCAAGAAAGCCTTATCTCACTCTGTCCAAGAAAAGAAACTGTTTCTCAATATCTTTGTATCATTCTAGAGTTAAAAGAAAAAGGCCACACAATAAATAGACGATGTTTGCAAAAAAGGTAACATGTTTTAATAAAAGTGTTATGCATACTCAAGTTGTTTCTTTATTCATACAGTTTGCAAGTGAAAAGCTTATTTTCTTCTACTCCATGAAGCATTCAAATTCAGCCTTGAAAGACAATTTTGTAAGAACAGAGGGTTTCATGCTTAGAAGCAAGATGTGCAGTATTTTGCTACAACAATTATGATGAAATCATTGAAGCCCAAAAGAAAGCAGTGAAACACCTGGAAGGTTCTTAGAAATTTAGCAATACCATTCAGCTCAAGGTGATTACTTCACCCATAGAGCTATACAGTCACAGTCATTTCAATGAGAGGCCTTCATTGCAATAATAATATAATAATAGATATGAGACGATCACAATATAAAAAGATTCGAGTAATGTAAAATTTAAAACACAGTAGTAAAGGTAGCTGGGTATGTTTTTCAGAGTTTTATATACTAAGAAATTTTACAAATGTAAAAAATGCTCCAAAGTGCTACCTTAGATCCTCATGTGAAGATTATAATAATAGGACAATAGAAGCAGCAGCTAGTGACAATGGCAACTGGCAGAGACGATTATGAATGCTCATCATAATAGGTAAAACATACAGAAAATTTACTGTGGGTCATCTGCCCGGGTCAGACAGCAGTAGTTCATCTCATTCCTATAATAATCCAAAGAAGTAGAAACTGTTATTCCCCTCCTCCCCACAATGGAGAAGAGGACACGGAGGTACTATAACGTGCTCAAGGTCGTTCAACTGGCAAGTGCTGTGACCTCCCTTTGATTCCAGACCTTCTCCCGCCCGCCTTCCACTACACTAGTTATTAAAGTAGAAGCCGAACATACCAAAACTAAAGCCCCCATCCAGACAATAACTTACTGTAAAAATCAATCCATTTTCAACTATGATACATTGGAAGAGAATAATGATACCCTTAATAATGCTAACACTTGGGTCCCACTTGCTACATGCCAGGCACTATTCTAATCTCTGTGATAATACATAGTTACAATTATTTTACCCATGAGGCAAGTGTTCAGCGACTTGTCCAAGATCATTCTGTGAGTAAGTGGCAGCCCATGATAGGAATCCTGGGGTCCAATTAAGCCCAAGAAATGATATTTACAAAACCCTTCAGCTCGGTGCCTGTACCACAGTGGTTACAGCACCTGCCACGTACACTGAGGCTGGTGGGTTCAAACCCAGCCTGAGCCAGCTAAAACAATGACAACTGCAACAACAACAACAAAATAGTCAGGCATTGTGGCAGGTGCCTGTAGTCCTTGCTACTTGGGAGGCTGAGGCAAGAGACTTGCTTAAGGCCAAGAGTTGGAGGTTACTGTGAGCTGTGATGCCACAGCACTCTACCAAGGGCAACATAGTGAGACTCTGTCTCAAAAAAAGCCTTCGCCTAGACTCCTGTATCCACTAAAGCCAAATATCCTTCCATTGACTCTCAATCTCTCCCATACAGCATACAAAGAGATCTTTGTAGAGTGTAAATGCACAAAATGCAAACTCCTGATTGAATCTTCCCAATGGCTTCCCATAGTTCTTTGCATAAATACAGCACCGAAAGCGAGCAGTGTGTGGATCCTACCTACCTTCTGGCCTCACCTGCCACGGGCTCCCCATCAACCACTACTTCAGCCACACTGGGCTACCGTGTCTTGCAATATTCCATGCTCCTTTCCACCACGGGGCCTGGGCAGAGCTCACTCCTTCATACTGAGCCCTCTCTACATCCCCTTCATATTCTATTAATACTCCTGTCAAACCTCACTTCCTCAGGGAGGCTTTCCCTGACTCCAACACACACATGCACACACACTCACACAACACATATTAAATCCCCTTTTATTCATTCTTTACAGTACAAAATTATAATTATAATGTATTTGTTTGATTAATGTCATTCTCCTTCACTAGGCTATAAATAGCAGGCAATCAGCACTCAGATTTGTTTTGCCACTTGTCTTCAATTAGGTTCCTTAAGACAAAGATTTATGTGCAAGTGTTTTATTTAAAAAATAATTCCAAGAAGCACCAATAAGAGATTGAGGGGAAAAGATAGGAAAGGGAAGAAAGGTAATATAGGGTATATTTGTGAACTGTTTGCTTTGGTAAGGAATCGGACTGTCTCCTTTAGAGACCCCTGGGAAACTGTTGAGAACCCCTCAGAGTTGTCCTACCAGAGGGGAAAAGAAACTGCAGTTATAAGGCCACCAGCTCCCAGCCATAATTGGCTAAGAGATGATCTCAGGAATGCTAACAAGCTGCTGTCATTTCTAGTCAGTCACACACTCAAGCCAAGCACGTCCTGCAGAGAAAGTTCATGGGCAGAGCCGTCAGGTGTTTGCAGAGAAAAACCATCAGCTTGTATAGGTACAGTCCATGCCAGAAAGACCTGGCGGTCAGCTGACAGCATCTGCCACAAGCCGCCCCTTGTGATCCAACGCATGATCCTGATTAAATTTACTCACATCACAAATATGTAAAACTGATAACTCATCACAATTTCTTTTTTAGAAAAACAATAGGAAGATAAGTGATACAAACTACAGTCCCTATTTTATTGATGCAATTGGTTCAGGCTGTAAGTGATATTAATTTTCTGTCTCTTCTATCACCTAGCTAAAGTGTGATCAACCCAGTCAGCACCTTTACTCATCCGGGTCATGGACTCCACGGGGTGACACAGACCTTCACCACCGAGGAGTTCAACTCTCTAAATGTGAAGTCCTTGTCAGGGCCATAGTTGGCAGAGCAGCCTGTGCACTATTATCAGTCTCCACAAAAGCATAAGACCCTGTTATGTAGCCACATCCTTATATTCTTATGATAATGTGGCTCAGTTATGCCTCCAGCAGAGTATCTTGATTTCTTTGCCTGATGGTCTACTATTATGAGGGGCCCTAAATAAACATGTATAAGCCCATGCTTTGGGTTTAGTAGAACCTTTATTACGGCCTCTGGGCAGAAACACTGCTACCTGGAAAGCCATTGTCTCCTGGAGGACCAGGGCCTCTCATCACTCAGAACAGACAGGAAGCACCAATCCCTAGGAATGATGAGGAGAGGGGCCATTCCTCATTCTACAGCCCTAGCAGCCTCCAGGCAAAGTGCTCTGACTACCAGTACAGAAGCACCACCAGAAGAATGGCTTTGAACAGAATGGCATTGGCAGTAAAAGCAGGGAAATAACAGGTGCATTAGGAAAATGATGGCAGGTGCAAAGGAGAGAAGAACCTTCAAATGGAATAGTAGTCCTAGGTATATCCATGTTCACATTTACTTTTGACTGATTCTGAATTCATTTTCTATATAATACATTCTATGCAATAACTTTATAACTCCAGACTTCTGTAGAAAAGCTGTACAGATCTCAGGGACACATTTTTCTTTCATTTACTTAACACATTTTAGTTGAATTTCTACTGTTTACAGAAAGGGTAGATATTGGCTGCAGTAGGGTTAATGGATTGATACTAACAACAATAACAATAATAGCAACGATTAATTCCGAACTCCTTCCTGGAGCATATGGTAGTTCTATTTTTATTTTTGCCGTGCTGTCTGCTGTGTGTTTTATATGCATCTAACTTGTATGTTCCAGGCTTCACTGATCACTGAATACAAATAAAGTCACATTTATTAGACATACCAGATCACAATACTAAAACAACTCTAGACTTTTTTAAGAATTCCTGCCCACTTTTGTCACCGGAAATTCCCAGTATCCCTTATAAGAATAGTCTGAATGTGATCTACCTGCTATCTTAAATAATTTTTCCCTGAATTCACTTAAGGATACCTTCCAATGGCACTCCCTATCCCTGTTTTTAATCTTAACTTGTTTTAAATGATGCATAATAATTGTGAACATTTATGTGGTGCAGTGTAGTAACATTGATACATATTACAATGTGTAATAATCAAATTATGGTAATTAGTCTATCCATCACTTCAGAGATTTATCATTTCTTTGTGGTGAGAACATTACAAATCCTCTCTTCTGGCCGTTTTGAAATACACAACATATTATTGCTCACTACAGTCAACTATTGGGCAATGGAACACTAGAAACTTATTCCTCTGTAACTTAGTAGTGACCAACCTCTGCCCCTCTCTATGCCTCTCCCCTCTCAACTTCTAGTACCACTATTCTACTCTCTCCTATTAGATCAACCTTTCCAGACTCCACGTGCGAGTGAGATTATGGAAACTGCAATGTATTTGTCTTTCTGAACTTTGCTTATATTTAATTTTTTTAAGCCTTGCACATGTTCTTGTGAATGACAGTATTTCGTTCTTTTTTATGGCTGAATAGTATTCCATTGCATAAACACACTGCATTTTCTTTATCTATTCATCCATGGATAGACACTTAGATTAAATCCCTATCTTGGCTCTTGTGAATTGTGCTGCAATAAACATGGGTCTGTAGATCTCTCTTCAACATACTGATTTCATTAATTTTGGACATACAACTACTATGAGATTTCTGGACCATACAGTAGTTGTATTTTTTTTTTCGCTCCAATGGTACAATTTAATGAGTTTTGAGTAATGGATATAGTTATGAAACTATTATCACTACACTTAAGATAATGAATATAACCATCATCCCCGAAAGTTTCTTTATGGCCCTTTGTAATCCTTCCCTAAGACCACTCCTCCCTTTCCTCATCCCAGACAGCAAGATCTACTATTGTCACTATGAATTCATTATGCATTTTCTAGAATTTTATATAAATAGAATCATACAGTTAGTCCTTTTTTTTTTTTAAACATGCCTTCTTTTTTTTTTGTTAGGGTTTCATGAGAAATATATATATTTCTTATTGTTGGGGATTCATTGAGGGTACAAGAAACCATGTTACACTGGTTGCATTTGTGGGGTAAAGTCCCTCTTACAATCAGGTTTTGTCCCCAAAAGGTGTGGCACACACCAAGACCCCACCCCCCTCACTCCTTCCCTCTCTCTGCTCTTCCTTTCCCCACCCCTCCCTAATTCTTTGTCTCTCTGCTCTCCCCTTCCCTCACCCCCGCCATGTCATTAATTGTCATTAATTCTCTTCATATCAAAATAGAGTATATAGGATTCATGCTTCTCCATTCTTGTGATGCTTTACTAAGAATGTGTTCACTTCCATCCAGGTTAATACAAAGGCTGTAAGGTCTCCATTTTTTTTAATGGCTGAACAGTATTCCATAGTGTACATATACCACAGTTTGTTAATCCATTCCTGGGTTGGTGGGCATTTAGGCTGTTTCCACATTTTGGCAATTGTAAATTGAGCTGCAACAAACAGCCTAATGCAAGTGTCCTTATGATAAAAGGATTTTTTTCCTTCTGGGTAGATGCCCAGTAATAGGATTACAGGATCAAATGGGAGGTCTAGCTTGAGCTCTTTGAGAGTTCTCCATACTTCCTTCCAAAAAGGTTATATCAGTTTGCATTCCCACCGGCAGTGTAAAAGTGTTTCTTTCTCTCCACATCCATGCCAGCATCTGCAGTTTTGAGATTTTGTGATGTGGGCCATTCTCACTGGAGTTAGATGGTATCTCAGGGTGGTTTTGATTTGCATTTCTCTAATAATTGGGGATGATAAGCATTTTTTCATATGTTTGTTAGCCATTCATCTGTCTTCTTTAGAGAAGGTTCTATTCATGTCTCTTGTCCACTGACATATAGGACTGTTGGCTTTTTTCATGTGGATTAATTTGAGTTCTCTATAGATACTGAACTCTGATTAGTTTATGTAGCTGAGCCCTGATTGGCAGAGGCAGGTGGACTCTACCTGCTTGGTTCAGGTGAGCTCTGAAGTCCCAAAGTGAACAGAAGTGTGGCCCTTCAGAAAATTCAGAGTACTGGTGTGACCTAGTCAGCCACTTGGCTCTGTTTTAAATTTAGGCCCAGTTAGCCACTCAGAATCCATCTTTAAAAATTAGCTTGTTCAAGTTCACATTGTTTAAACTCTTAAACATCCAGGATATACATCAACATACCCTTAAATAAACTATCATTTATAGTGGTATTCAGAAAAGTTTTTACTTTTCCCATGGGCCAGAAGAAGAAATCTTTTATTCATGTTGAAGACGCTTAACATTTATACTTATCTATGCTAACAACTGTTTGGGGAAAAGTCCAGAAAAAATTAAGATATCTTTCCAATACTGACATATATTCCAATTGCAGCCTATCAAGACATATGTCCAAGAAAAAACCTAATTCCCTCATCATTTTCATCTTTAAATATTACTTTGGGTACAACACACCTAGCTAACAATATCCTTAAGTTTAAAACTATAGTCTAATACTTCTTATATCAATAAATTCTTATAGTGGCATAAACATTGAACTATTATTGATACTCATTAAATCTCATGGTCTGAGATTTTTTCCATGTCAAAGGTAAAAAGAATGTTATATAATTGTCACCTGCTTCAAAGGCCTGCAGCAAGACCTGAGGAAGGTGTTCTGATACTTCCTACTAAAGACAACAATTCAAGTTCTGGTAGTTAATTTCTTGAACTCACCCTACATACCTCACTGCTGAATATCAGTACAATCACCTTTGGAGTTCTTCCCTCAGAAGCTATGCACTAACTTAGCACCTAGTCCACCCTTGGAAGCAATCATGGAACTCTTTTTTCTGGAATGACCATCAGAGCAGATCTGACAATCAAGTTTGCCAACTTGCCACTGTGTGCTTACACTGGCAGCACAGCACCAACAACTCAGTAAGGTTTTATGACCTTGGCATATCAGCATCTTACAGCATGTTTGTGTCAATGTGTGGCAGGGTCTTGCTGAGTGGCAATTATTATTGTTGCAGTGACTGCTCTGATAGTCATTCCAGAAAAAGAGTTCCAAAACTGCCTTGAATGGTGGACTGTAGTGATATTCAGTAAAGAGGTATATAGCACTTTTCCTAGGATGAGTTTGTGAACAATTATCAGAATTTAAAAAAAAATTTTATTAAATTGTAACAGTGTACATTAATGCATTTGTGAGGTACAATATGCTCATTTGATATACAATGTGGAATGCTTACATCTAAGTGATTAACATAACCATCTCCTCACTTACTTATTTACTATGGTAAGATATTCATACTCTATTCTTAATAATTTAGAAATGTATCATTGCATTATGCACATTAGGTTAGATTCCCCAAATACCCTCCCTCCTCCTGACCTCCCCCCTACCTTCCCCTCTTCTCTTCTTCCCTCCTTCTTTCTGGACTATAATTATGTTTTACCATTCCTATGAATGTGTAGGTGATTGTATACTGATTTCATAGTAGTATTGAATACATTGGATACTTCTTTTCCATTCTCGAGATACTTTACTAAGAAGAATATGCTCCAGCTCCATCCAGGTAAACATAAAAGATATGAAGTCTCCATCTTTATGGCTGCATAGTATTCCATGGTGTACATATACCACAATTTGTTAATCCATTCATGAGTCGATGGGCACTTGGGCTGCTTCCATGACTTAGCAATTATGAATTGGGCTGCAATCAGCATTCTGGTGCAAATGTCTTTGTTGTAAAATGATTTTTGATTATCTGGGTAAATACCTAATAGAGGGATTGCAGGATCAAACGGTAGGTCCACTTTTAGTTCCTTGAGTATTCTCCAATTGTCAGACTTCATAGTTCATCCTTTTATGCTTAGAATATTTAACATACTTCAGAGAAACAAATAAGATACTCTTTGAGTCTTAGAGAGCTGTTTTTTGTTTCCTTAAAAGAAAATTGTGTTGCAGAATCAAATCCAGTATAAATGCAACCTTCTGATTGCTTTTCAATATATGGCACAGAATTTAGATTGTTTTACTTGGCATGTATAGATCTGAGTTCAAAGAAAAGACCTTGTTTTTATTTCATTTAATCAAATTATGTTTCAATCTGTTTTTGAACTATCTTCTTGCCATCTTGCCATTGTCAAGAACAAATCTAATATTAAGTTTCTGTTTATGTCAAAGTAATGTTTTATTTGCCTATGTTTTATCTGTGCTTTACTTTCTGCACAAACACACCACATGTGGTTAACAATCATCTATGTGTCACTTTTACTAAATCCATTATAGCTTGTGCTATTTCTCTTGTTCCAGTCTCTGTCTCTTCCAGATGGTGAGTGAAAGCCTTGGACTTGATCTCAGGCTCCCTGATAACAAATCTCTTTCAGTGCTGGGTTTGGGCCCTGGGATCAGTCCTTTCCATGTCACAGCACTCCCCATGCTTTTATTATTTCTCTATTCATTTATCAGCAACATGTTACTTTCCCTTTTCAATCACTGACAGTATAGAATCTTAAATTTTGAAAGACTTAACATTCTCTAAATAAATTCCTAACTGGCAAGAACCTCCATTCACCTTCACCTAATATGCAAATGTGCCATCCTTTGCTGTGACTCCTGATGGTAAAAAGTATTGAAACAAAGGAAGCCTTTTTAAATATCACTAGATGGGCATCAAATTCAGCAACATATAAAGTTGGCATCCTCAAGGAAATGTTCTGAGGCTATTTAATGGATGCAACTCCTAGCCCTGGGCCTCTTGGCATTAAGTAAACCCCCAAATAAAGGGAAGAATCCTAATTATAGACCTTAAATTTTCTGTGCCTTTTGTGACTTTTTCTTCAGAATGCTGACCGTGGAGCCATAAAATCTTGGCACCTATTGTTTCACGGTAAAAAGCGTTTTGCTTTTCTCTTAAGTACTAAAGTAGTTGAAGATCTTAAAATAGATTTAGTGAAAAGGCAGCAACTTTCTATTATCTTTTCATATTTGTTCCAACAAGGTCACAGGAAAATGTCAAGAGAAACTTGTACTGGTGTTGTTACCAATTTGGTTTGCTTTATGTTACCTACAAAAGGTAACTTTTAGACACATAAATTGCTTCTTTCTAAATCTTTCTCTTTTTTTTATTAGTTAATTGAGATTGACAAGCCTAAGTATATCAAAGGGCTGCTTGGGCACAAAGCCACTCATTCTCTCTGGTGTCCCTTATTCTTTCTAACTCTAAGCAGTTTGCCAAAAGCAAAATGTAGCAAGAGTATCTTTCTCCAGAGGCTTAGCATTTAACTAGATGAGGGCTCCAAGGCAAATTAAATGCTTCTTGGTCTGGTACCTTAGCTTCTGTTAATTAACTAGTTGGTGAATAGACTATAAAATGTTTAATTTTATCAGGATAAAGACAAAATAGCCTTTCCGGGTTTTTGTATTTTGCCATATGTATACATATTAGAAAAATGACAAACTACCGAACCCACCATGAATGCTAACCTCATGAACTATACACATCTGAGTAGTGAGCATCATGGTTGGGACTGACGCTAGGCATTGGTAGGTTACATTCATTGTGTTGCTCTCCAGCCAGGTTAATCTGCCCACTAACCAAGAGGAATCCAATACCCAGTGACAGCAGGGTTCACAGCAGAGAGTTTATTCCAAAGAGTTTATTCCACAGAGCAGGGAGACAAAAGGAATTTCTCAAATCCACCCCCCAGAGAATTGAGGGGACAGGGTTTTTAAAGATAGTTTGACAGGCAGAGGATTAAGTAATAAGGTTTGCTAATTGGCTAAGATTCAGACAAAATTATAGAGGTGTGAAAGTCACTATAGGGGTCTGGATATCCTCTCATTTTTCTTCAGCTCCCAGGCTCATGATTCTTGTCTGGTTGGTTACATGATCCGGGCCACTGGTTTGGCGGAACAGCCAGTCCACTGGAATGTAGGGCCTGGGAGATATCTTAGAAACTACCTTTACAGTTCCAAAAGGTGATGCTATCTATGGAAAAAAGTTAAGAATCTTTGGAAAAAGTCAAGAATCTTATAACCACCAGCTGGAAGCAAACAGGAGACAATGACTATTATCTAGCGAACAAAGGGACAGTGGCTGATTATTACCACAATTTTTAGCTAACCCTGTTCCTTCGCAGAGTTTTGGGACCCTTACCTAGTTCTTGCCTGTACCTCTTCCTCAATTTTTAAGGAAAATGTCCATTGCATAGTTTGAAAGACAACACAAACTCTTGGCAGTAGGCTCCAGGTCCCCTCTCTGATCCAATTATAGTTAGAATTATATTATTAACTCTGCATGCTTGTCATCTTGAGTTACATCACAATTACACCATTTTCTGAAGAGTAATTTTAAGTGCTGTAATGGTATAAGTCTCTTAAAGAAATACACTAGTTCATGACAATCACCTCCCTTATTGTATGGTCAGAAGCATAGAGGACAGCAACCCCAAGGTCTACGTTGTGAGAAATTCCCAAGTTTGCTCTCAGCATTATGGAGGTAAGCTGTTGTTAGGAAGAAGGAGAAAGGTTAGATAATTTCCCAAAAATTCAAAAAAGCTGTGTATGGGTGATAATGGGACCAAACTACAATAGGAGCTAACATCCATATTCAATTAAAATTTAGTTCTTGAGGAGGGAGGGGCAAGATGGCCAACTGGAAGCAGCTTCCTACAAAGGCTCCTGTCCAAAAGGAAAAATAACTGCCAGAAACTGCCTAGTTCAGCTGAAGACTGTGAGCCCAGCTGAGAGAGAGAGAGAGAGAGAGAGAGAGAGAAGTGATAACTGCAGGTCACCTCTGCTGAGGCAAGCTGCAACTCCAAGAAACCAAGCTTCAGACAGAAAAACTGAACTAAAATTTTCCGCCATTCTGAACTTCCAGGACACCCTTCCCCCCTTACCTGATGCACCAGAAGCCTGACCTCTGCTGAAATTGAGGGAGGAGGACTTGAGCAGTTCCCACCCTTCCTATCTGCCGGACCAGGCGACCAGCCAGGTAAGAGACTCTGGGGGCCAGCCCCCAGGCCAGGGACTCTACCCCAAACCATGAGGCTTCACTCCACCCCACTGAGCCCAAAACCCACTGCAGCCAGGGACTCTGAGGGGACCCACACACAGCTCCAATCCATGCCCCACATGGCCTCATCCCACTACCCAAAGCAGCCAGGAACTCTGCTGGGACCCTCTAGTGGCCTGAATGGAACTCTGCCAGGCCTTGGCCTACTGCCAGCAGTGGCCAGGAACTCAACGGGACTCCTGCATGGCCCCATCTGTGCCCCGCCTACCTCGGTCCACCGCCTGATGTGGCCAGGGACTCTGGCGACCTGGCTTCGATCTGAGCCCCACCAGGCCTTGACCCAAAGCCCACAGCAGCCAAGAACTCCACAGGGACCCTGCGTGCCTCACTGGCCCTTGGCCCACTGCCAGCAGTGGCCAGGAGTTCTGCCAGGACTCACACATGGCTCCAATCGGTGCCCAGCTGGTCTCACCCACCAACTGCTATGGCCAGGGACTCCACCGGGACCCCTGCACAGCTCTGATTCATACCTACCAGGATTTGGCCCTCCGCTTGCAGCAGCCAGGGACTCCACCGGGCCTCGGCTCACTTCCTGCCATAGCCAGGGACTCCTCCAGGATCCCACACAGCCCCATTGGTGCCCTGCTGGCCCTGGCCAGCCACCCTTCTCTGCCAAGGACCCAGCTAGTACCCCTAAGTGGCTCTGATCCATACCCTGCAGGGACTTGGCCCTCCACTTACAGCATCCAGGGACTTCACAAGCCTCAGCTCTCTGCCTGCTGTGGCCAGGGACACCACTGGGACCCCCACGTGGCTCTACACTGCCACTGCCAGGCCTTCGCCTGCTGCCCACACTGGTCAGGGAGTCCACAGAGAACCTACCAGGCCTCCACCTGCTGGCCAGGGCCAGGAATGCCGAGAGTCACACAACCCACATCCTCCCCTACCCTCTCTGCCTCCGCACCAGCCCTGCCTGTCTGGCCAGGGACTCAGGAGGCAGCAGAACCTGTGCCCTCCCTCTGGAACCCTGCTCCCAGCCAGAGAATTCTGGAGGCGCCGGTTCCCTTTGCAAAGGTCACCCAGTGCTGGGCACTCCCAGAACCTGGTGCACCATCCCATGCCCTGCTGCTTGATCAGGGCATGCAAAACTCCAGAACTGCTCCCACAGCCAGAATTCCCTGGATGGGCAGTCCCAGAGGAGCTACACAGGGACAGTCCCAGAGGAGCTACACAGGATCTCCCTACAAAGATCCACCAAAAACAGACTGATCCGCAGGGGTCTGAATTGGGAGAGACACCTCCCCAACTCTGAGGACAGTTACAGGCAACAGTGAAAAATAATCATGAGGCAGAATCAACAGAAAAACTCTGGCAATATGAATAATCAGAGTAGATCCACGCCCCCAAGGAGTGACAAGGTAAATATAGCACAAGATTCCTTGCATAAGAATAAGGCTGAGATGTCAGAAATTGAATTCAGAGTCTGGGTAACTAATAAGATCAGCAGAATGGAAGAAAAGATGGAATTAGAATTTCAAGCAGTAATCCAAAAGATGACCCAAGAGATGTCTCAAGAATTCAATGAATTCAAAGACAAAGTGACCAAAGATTTTGACACATTGAGACAAGAAGTTGCAGCCCTCAAAGATCTGAGAAATACAGTAGAATCCCTCGGTAATAAATGGAGCAAGCAGAAGAAAGGATATCTGACATGGAAGACAAAGCTTTCAAATGCTCCCAAACTTCCCAAGAGGAAGAGAAATGGAAGGCAAAAGTGGATCATTTGGGATAACTCGAAGAAAACCAATATTCGCCTTATGGGGATACCTGAAAACGATGAAGTGGCCTCACAAGGCATGAGTCTCTTCTTTATGAGATTATGAAAGAGAACTTTCCAGACATGCCAAGAGATTCTGAAATTCAGATAGCAGACAGTTTCAGAACCCCAGCATGACTCAACCCGAATAAGACATCCCCGAGGCACATCATAATTAAGTTTACTAAGTTAATATGAAAGAGAAAATTCTGAAAGCAACCAGATGCAAGAAATCTATAACCTATAAGGGGAAGAATATTAGAATAACTGTAGATCTCTCTAATCAAATCTTTCAAGCTAGAAGAGAATGTTCATCAACTTTTAATCTCCTAAAACAGAATAACTTTCAACCCAGGATCCTGTACCCAGCAAAATTGAGTTTCATCTATTATGGAGAAATTAAATACTTTAATGACATCCACATTTTGAAGAAATTTGCTATAACTAAACCACCTCTCCAAGATATTCTCAAACCTATCCTCCATAATAACCAGCATAATCTTTCACCATAAAAGTTTTCTCAGCCAGAAACTTCTTACCAAATTCAAACTTCCACAGTGACAAAACGATTAAAAATGTCCACTAGATTTTCTACAGATTTATGAATATGTTCTATTAATGGGAATGGCTTAAATTGTCCTCTAAAGAGGCATAGGTTGGCTGACTGGATACAAAAACTCAGGCCAGATACATGTTGCATACAAGAATCTCGCCTTACCTTAAAAGATAAATTTAGACTCAAGGTAAAGGGATGGTCATCTATAATCCAGGCAAATGGAAAACAGAAAAAAGCAGGTGTTTCAATCTTATTCACAGATACAATAGGCTTTAAACCAACCAAAATAAGGAAGGATAAAGATGGTCACTTCATATTTGTTAAAAGTAATACTCAATATGATGAGATTTCAATTATTAATGTTTATGCACCCAACCACAATGCACCTCAATATATAAGAAAAACTCTAATCGGCTTGAATAACTTGATTTAATCCAGCTCTATAGTATTTGGAGGTTTTAATACTCCTTTAGCAGTGTTGGATAGATCCTTCGGTAAGAAGCTAAGTAAAGAAATTTCAGATTTAAACTTAACCATTCAAAAACTGGATTTAACAGACATCTACAGAATATTTCATCCTAATAAAATTGAATACACATTCTTCTCATCACCCCATGGAACATACTCCAAAATCTATCACACCTTAGGTCACAAGTCCAAACTCAGTTAAATTAAAAGAATAGAAATTATCCCTTTTATCTTCTCCAACCACCATGGAATAAAAGTTTAACTTAATAATATCAGGAATCTGCATATTCATACAAGAACATGGAAATTAAACAACCTTATGCTGAAGGATAGATGGGTACAGACAAGATTAAAAAGGAAATTACCAAATTTTTGTAACAAAATGACAATGAAGATACAAATTATCAGAAACTCTGGGATACGGAAAAGGCAGTCCTAAGAGGGAAAATTTATAGCACTGCAAGCCTTCCCCAAGAGAACAGAAAGAGAAGAAGTTAACAACTTAATGGGACACCTCAAACAACTGGAAAAGGAAGAACATTCCAACCCCAAACCCAGCAGAAGAAAAGAAATAACCAAAATCAGGGCAGAATTAAATGAAATTGAAAAACAAAAGAATTATACAACAGATCAAAAAATCAAAAAGTTCGTTCTTTGAAAAGGTCAATGAAATAGATAAACCTCTGGCTAACCTGATCCGGAAAAAAAAGAGTAAAATCTCTAATTTCATCAATCAGAAATAGTAAAGATGAAATAACAATAGACCCCTCAGAAATTCAAAAAATCCTTAACAAATATTCATAATTGCTAAGTCATGGAAGAAGCCCAATAGCCCATCGATACACGAATGGATTAATAAACTGTGGTACATGTATACCATGGAATATTATGCAGCCTTAAAGAAAGAGGGATGCTGCCTTTTAACACAGGATCTAGGTCCCTCAGAGATTATGTACTATATGTAAAACATACAGATTTAGTTGTTGCTTCTCCATTGCTCAGTTTTGATCTCTGAGTGTGCCATCAATGGAATTGAAAGCTATTAAAAGTATGGATAACTGGATTGCCCCACATATAAACATGGCAGAAAAAGTTGAGACTGCTAAGATTACTTTAATCGTATTAGATTGTTGAAATGATTATAAGTCTGTTCATGAGAAGTCTTTTTTTAAAACTTATTTCCTCTGTTTATCTTCTTATCTCCCACTTCTTTTATTATACTGCCCAGTATTCTAACTATGATTCTAGAATATCTTGTTATATAAAAATATTTTATGAGTGCTATCCTTCATATTGGATACCAATTTAAATACAGTTGCCTAAATGTTTTACTCACAACTTAACACAGAATGGACAGAAAATGGAGGGTTAGATTAAGAGTTGCCTCATCAAGGGCTTAGCACCTGTAGCTCAGTGGTTAGGGCACCAGCCACACACTCTGTGGCTGGCGGGTTGGAAAGCACCCCAGGCCTGCTAAACAACAGTGACAATTACAACAAAAAAAATAGCCAGGCATTGTGGCAGGCATCTATAGTCCCAGCTACTTCGGAGGCTGAGACATGAGAATCGTTTAAGACCAAGAGTTTAAAGTGGCTGTGAGCTGTGACACCACAGCATTCTACCAAGGGAGACATAGTGAGACCCTGTCTCAAAAAAAAAGAATTGCCTTATTGAAATACAGTTTGCTACAGTGCACTGTTTCTCGATTTCATTCATTTGGCAGAGGATCTTTGCCATACTTGCTTATGACTGTACTTTTTTTTAACCTAATGTTTTCTTGAAATTTCATGCTTTTGTTTAAATAACTTTCTTTTAAAAGAAACTGCATATTAATAGTCCAACTAGAAAAATCTGTAAATTGCTTTGGGAAGTATAGACATTTTAATAATGTTGATTCTTCCCAGCCATGAGTATGGTACATTCTTCCATTTGTTAATATCTTCTGCTATTTCTTTTCTTAGGGTTTCATAATTTTCTTTATAAAAGTTCTTCACCTCTTTTGTTAGGTCTATTCCTAATTATTTCATTCATCTACCTAATCTTTGATAAACCAAACAAGAACATACACTGGGGGAAAGAATCCCTGTTCAATAAGCTGTGCTGGGAGAACTGGATATCCACATGTAAAAGACCGAAACTAGGGGCCGATGCCTGTGGCTCACTGGGTAGGGCACCAGTCCCATATATGGAGGGTGGTGGGTTCACACCCAACACCACCCAAACTGCAACGAAAAAATAGCCAGGCATTGTGGTGGGTGCCTGTAGTCCCAGCTACTCGGGAAGCTGAGGCAAGAGAATTGCCTAAGCCCAGGAGTTTGAGGTTGCTTTGAACTGTGATGCCACAGTACTCTACCAAGGGCAATAAAATGAGATTCTGTCTCTTAAAAAAGAAAAAAAAAAAAGCCTGAAACTAGACCCGCACCTTTCTCCACTCATAAAAACTGATTCAAAATAGATAAAAGAACTAAATTTAAGGCATGAAATGATAAAAATCCTCGAAGAAAGCATGGATAAAACACTTGAAGATACCAGCCTGGTGAAAGGCCTTATGAAGAAGACTTCTGTGGCAATTACAGCAACAACAAAAATAAACAAATGGGACTTTATTAAACTAAAAAGCTTCTGTACAGTTAAGGAGACAACAACCCAAGCAAAATAGATAACCTGCACAACGGGAAAGGAAAATATGTAATATGTTTGCATATTTTGAATCAGAAAAAAGCTTGATAGCTGTGATCTACAGGGAATTCAAATTAATCAACATGAATAAAACCAAAATCTCTCATATCAAGGGGCAAGAGCGATGAATAGAACCTTCTCTAAAGAAGACAGATGCATAGCTAGCGAACATGTGAAAAAATGCTCATCATTCCTAATTATTAGAGAAATGCAAATCAAAACCACCCTGAGATAATTGTCTAACCTCAGTGAGAATAGCCTGCATCACAAAATCTGAAAACTGCAGATGCTGGCAAGGATATGGTGAGAAGGGAATACTTTTACTCTGCTGGTGGGACTGCAAACTAATACAACCTTTTTGGAAGGAAGTAGGGAGAAAGAGCTCATACCAGACCTCCCATTTGATCCTGCAATCCCATTACTGGGCATCTACCCAGATGAAAAAAAAGTCTTTTACCGTAAGGACACTTGCACTAGACTGTTTATTGCATCTCAATTCACAATCGCCAAAATGTGGAAACAGCCTAAATGCTCACCAACCCAGGAATGGATTAACAAGCTGTGGTGTGTATATACCATGGAATACTACTCAGCCATTAAAAAAGATGGACTTTACATCTTTTGTATTAACCTGGATGGAAATGGAACACATGCTTCTTAATAAAAAATGGTGAAGCATGAATCCTGTGTACACAATTCTGATATGAGGACAATTAATGACCTGTTACACAGGATGGGGGGATAGGAGAAGGGGAAGGCAGGAGGGGCTGGGGGTCATGGTGTGTTACATACCTTTTGGGGGCAGGATACAATTATAAGAGGGACTTAACCTAACAAATCCAATCAATGTAACCTTGTTTTTTTGTACCCTCAATGAATACCCAACGATTAAAAAAAAACAACTCAGTGGATTCACATAAAAAACCTGGGCAACCCTTCAGAGCAGCTGTCCTGTGTGTGGCAATGCCGCAGTCCAGGCTTCAGTGTTTCAGTTCTACCATCTCAACATGAGTCTTTGTCATGATTTTTGTGCCTGTGGAAGAGACAGACTGTAGAATTGTGTAAATGCTATGTCACTTCTGCTCTCATTGCCTTGGCCAGAACTAGTCACATAGTCCTTTCTAAACTGCACAGTAGCTGGTGATTATAGTCAATCCTGCACCCAGGGTTTTGGTAGGCACTAGTGATGACCACCACACTATGTATTAATAATTTAACTGGCATTTTAATGGATCATTTAAAATCATCTCCTACATCCTAAAATTAGTTCCAAACCTTGAGGAACAATATTATAAATGGAACAATATAACATTAGAAATAAAAATATCTGGATATGAATCTGCAGTTTTATCACTTACTGCAATCTTGGACAATAGAACTCATGATTCTGTTTTCCCATTTGGAAGGTTAATGGGTTCTTTGTAGAAAAATTATGAAGGTGGAATGAGCTTAGGTAAACATGTTAATAAAAGTATAAAATAAAAATGTACAAATGTTATTTTATTTGTTTAAATGAAAACAAATACACTTTTATTTGTAAAAAGTGAGGTTGTTTTTAGGTCTCTGTACTTAGCATTAGATATTGGGCTCTAGCAAGAAGTTTTTTATCACTAACTAAAAAACAGAGTATGTAGAGATCCCAAACAGAATTATTCCTTCCCACTGGTCTTTCAGAAACAAAGCTTAGGTATATTTTCTCTATCCTTGAAATGTTCTTTTTAAAAGAAATTTTTTTCTTACATTCATTTCACATGGAGTACCAAATAAAATTAGAGGAAAATTAAAATTTTGTGTAAAGCTTTGTAAGAAAACTATCATCAGGAGATGCAGTGTTGGAAAATGTTTAGTTTTTTAATTTTTTTATTTGATAATAACTAATTTTTAAAATAAGGTAAAGTGAGATATTTATTTCTAATTGAGTAAATAAGAATGAATAATTCAAATATTACTGCAGATTTCTTATACACAGTTAATATAAAATCTAGCCACATATGCCTGAAGTAACTTGTTTTTGTAGGTCACTTGCTACTGTTCCAACTTCTTCCTTAATTTTCTGATAGAGTTTGTATAGGTGTACTGTTATTTCTTAAGATATTCGATAGAATTCACCAATGGTGCCAACTGGGTCTGGGCTTTTTAATGGGAAGATGTTTAATTAGTAATTCAGTTTCTTTACTTAAAAATCTGTTTTAAAATAAATCTGTTTTTTATTTGTTTCCATTTTGATCATTTGTGTCTTTCTAGAAATTTGTCCATTTCATTGATTTAATTTGTTGGCATAAAGTTGTTCATAATATTTATGTATCCTTTTCATTTCTGTAGAGTTAAGAGTGATGTCTAATTTTTTAAAGATTTTTAAATAAGGAGATAACTTAAAGATGGAAATAAAATATTAAAATACATTGATTTATGTCTGTATAGATCTCAGGAAGAAATTAAGTCCATAATTACATTAGTGTTCTCAGTAATACGTAGCTATACATGAAAATTTCCATTTATACCTCACAGATATACAGGAAAGTACTAGACACAGAAAAATATTTAATACTGATATTATAGCCTCTTTCTATTCGTCAGTAGACAACTTTATGAATGTATTTGTGATAGCCTATTGTTCTGAAGTTGTTCCATGCAAACAAATAAACATGTTATATACTGTTATATACTGTCTCAAATTCCATTAGTTTTTGTAGCAATTTGCTGTGTTACTGTTAATGGATAGCTATTCCATACTGTTTTGAATTACTTACGGATTTTAAATTATTAATGGCAATTCGTTTGGCTTTTGTTACTTCAGGGTTTTATTTTGTTTTGTTTTCATTATTAGGAAGTTAGTATAAAAGTTTTTAGGTGATAGCTACTTTCTTTAAAAGAGCTTATTTTGAAATTTAAATTGCTAAATTTTCAACAGTATGAACGTCAGAGTATTTTCTCTATGTGTGGATGACTTTTCTGTTCTTTATATTTCATTCAAATGAGCTTCTCTTTTCTTTGGGACTGTATGCATAAGTCAGTGCTGATTAACATTCACTTTTTTTTTAATGGATATAAATACTGTTACTCTTGGAAATGGTGAAACTATGTAATGTTGTGTTTTTGCTCAGATACATTGTTCACTATGGGACAGAGGTGGTTGTACTCACCTGGTAATCCTAGCACTCTGGGAAGTCAATGAAGGACGATCATTCAAGCTCAGGAGTTTGAGACTAGCTTGAGCAAGAGCAAGAACCCGTCTATACTAAAAATAGAACAGGTAATCCAGCCTTAAGATGGGCACTTACAGTCCCAGCTACTTGTGAGGAAGAGGTCGGAGAATCGCTTGAACTTAGGAGTTTAAGGTTGCTGTGAGGTAGGCTGATGCCCTGGCACTCTGGCTTGTGCAAACAGAGTGAGACTCTGCCTCAAAAAAAAAAAAAAAAAAAAATTGTTGGTCATAGGGTTTATTACTGAGCTCTATGTTTTACCCCTTTGGTCTATAGTTCTATCTTTATGCCAGTACCACACTGTTTTGTTTTGTTTTTTTGAGAAAGAGTCTCACTTTGTCATCCTTGGTAGAGTCCTATGGCATCACGCCCACAGCAACCTCAAACTCAAGGGCTTAAGTGATCCTCTTGCCTCAGCCTCCTAAGTAGCTGGGACTACAGGCGCCCACCACAACACCCAGCTATTTTTTGTTGCAGTTGTCATTGTTGTTTAGCTGGCCTGGGCCAGGTTTGAACCTGCCAGCTTTGGTGTTTGTGACGGGCGCTGTAACCACTGTGCTCCGGGTACTGAGCCAATACCACACTGTTTTGATTACTGTACACTTATAGTAAATTTTGGAGTCAGGAAATATAAATCTCCAGTTTTATTATTTTTCAAGATTGTTTTATCTATTCAAGATCCTTGGAAATTCTGTATGAATTTTAGGATGGGTGTTTCTATTTCTACAACAACAAAAAGAAGTCATTGGGATTTTGATGGGGGATTACATTGAATCTATAGGTTGCTTTCAATAGTACACCATCTTAACATTATTAAGGCTTTCAATCTGTGAACAAGTGGTGCTGTTTCATTTATTTGTGCCTTCTTTAATTTCTTACAGTAATGTTTTATAGTTTTCAGGGTACTAATATTTCTCTTCCTTGGTTAAGTTTATTTCTGAGTATATTATTATTTTCATTGCTATTTTAAGTGGAATTATTTCCTGAGGTTTTTTTTTTTTTTTCCCAGATTGTTCACTGTTACTGGATAGAAATGCAATAAGTTCCTGTGAACTGATTTTGTATCAGCCAAATTACTGAATATTTATTAGTGTTAACCGGTTTTTTTGTGGAATATTTAAGATTTTCTACATATTAGAGTATCTACAGATACTTTACTTCTTCCTTCCTAATTTATATGCCTTGTGTTTCTTTTTCTTGCTTAAGCTAAAGTATTTTTATCTTCCTATCACATTTGACAATTAGATAATCCTTATTAAGTTATCTTTATGTTAACCTTACTAAATACACTTTTTATCTCAAATTCAACTTGGAGAAAATACTTCATTGGTGGTTATTCTACTTATCTTTATATTCATCCTTCTTTACTCATTTTTTCCTGATCCTTGCTTTGATTTGGAGGGTGGGGGACCTGGGGCCTTCTGATTTCAAGATTATTCTTTTTTAAGGCACCAGAGGAGCAAGAAAAGTTTCATCTTCTCCTTATCTTCCTGTCTCAGCCTCCCAAGTAGCTTGAACTACAGGCCACACCCCTCTTAATGAAAGGATTTATTATGTAAAATTTGGATTTAGTCAAAAGGCTATACTTAAGGATCTTTTAATACCATTGTTTTTGTTTGGACTAGGTGTGGTTCCACATCATTTACAACATTTCAGTTTGCAGAGTAACCTTCACAGATGTAGTTTCTCTTTCGTCATAGACATTCCTGTACGGTTCTTCTTCCCCCAATCACCCTTTCCCTAGTGATCTTGAGAAAAATTACCAAGTATAAATAATATTAGTTTTTCTTCAAAATAGGCCTCAAATGATTATATCTTTATACCTTAAGACTCCTTTTTTAAAAACACATAATAAATGAGTTAATATAACATAAGAGTTAAATTTTTCAAAGAATGACTGTAAATAAATCCTAGCCTTACCACACATGTTGAAACTCTAAGAAATGAGGCATGATTTATATTTTATTGTATCTTTTTCCTTAAGAAAGTCTTCTTAGTAATCATTAGATTTGCCTGTGGTGTTTGTAAATTCTTTAATCCAATGTTCACACATCTTAGTGCACATCAGAAGCACTGCAGAACTTGCTGAACACAGATTATTGGGTTCCCATCCTCTGGAGTTTCTGAGTGAGACCCAATTATTTGCATTTCTTACAAATTCCCAGGTGATAGATAGTGTACTGGCGGTCCAGGGACCACATTTTGAGAACTAGTGATCTAAATAATGCTGTGTGCCTTTAATTCTGTACCCACCCATTTGTCATTGTCTAACCTAGACTGTTTTGGTCTGGGCACTCTACTGTTTTCTAATTCATAACGTATTGTTTTCAACATTATTCCCTTCTCAGTTTTTAAAAGGTAGTTGATGATTTACTGTTATCCTCATCCCCCATGTTATCTTAGACATTTTTGCTTTACTACTCTCTGACATACACACACAGTTCAGACTTCTAAGTCATGTTGAATCTGTGACAGTAGTGATGACAATTGCAGTAACAGAATTTATACATCATTTATCCTGTATTTGTTAGACCCCGTTCTGAGGATTTTATTTGAATTAATATAATTCTCACAAATCATCCCTGATGTAGGTATGTTATTAATGCAGAATAACTGATGAAAGAAAATTTAATCATAGAAAAGTTCTTATATCTAAGTAGATGAGATGAGAATCTAACCTAAAGTTTATATTGTTTCAGAGCCCAGACCTATAATTTCTACACTATCCAGCTCTTCACTACTATGCTGCCATGTTATACCATTATGTGCGTGCCATGTTTGAATCCTCTTGCTTACTTTGTTTGCCATAGCCCTCATCACTCTGTGTCTTAATAAACTTATAGATGAGCTGGATCACTATATCCAAGCACTATGCTAAATATATGCTTGTGATTAGTTAAGGCCTCATAACAATACTATGGTTTTTTTTTTGAGAAAACTGAGGCTTCATAGTCTGAATAAATTGCCCAAGTTACGACTAAGTGCTAGAGCCAAGATCTAGATTTTTTTTTTTCACTATGGCCATCCTCTAAGCCAATATACATCCTTTCTTTCAACTTCTGCCAGATTTCCCAAACTCAAGTTGCTTATAGCATGAGAATCATGTTCCTAGTACTGGTTCAGATCATTTATCAGAGTAGTAGTTTACTATTATCATTAATATTACAGTAAAATACCTGCTTTTGGTTTTAGATTTTTTTTCTACCTGTCTCATCTCAACCACTTTTTTTTTTTTTAAACCATCAGGTGAAGGGTTTGATATAGAATTTTCTTACCCATCTGAATTATCTTATATGGGGGTGTCAAAAAAATGTATGTATTCTTTAAGAAAGGAAACAACTGATTTAAAATTGTAATACTTAGGGCAGATTGTAATACTCAGGGCTGGGCGTAGTGGTTTATGCCTGTAATCCTTCACTCTGGGAGGCCCAGGCGGGTGGATTGCCTGAGCTCATGAATTCAAGACCAGCCTGAGCCAGAGCGAGACCCCTGCCTCTAAAAATAGGTGGGTGTTGTGGTGGGTGCCTGTAGTCCCAGGTGCTTGGAAGGAAGGGTGAGGCAAGGGAATCACTCATAGCTGTGAGCTATGACACCACAGCTTGTTACCAAGAGCGACAAAGTAAAACTCTGTCGCCAAAAAAAAAAAAAAAAGATCGTAATACTCAATATATACCAATAAAGTTTGTTATCTTGTATATCATATTTTGTATTTCTTGTAATTACAGAAGTTACCATGACTTGAGTATTGACAATTTTAATACAGTTTTTCCTTTCTTAAATGTGTATGTATTTTCTAGCACCCTCTTTATACTGTTTTTCCATTGAAGCATATTAAAATTCTAGGCTTCCAAGAAAAATACTGTGTCCCATCTTCTGACTTGCCCTTTTGTGTTCTCCACCAAACAATGCTATAACTAATGTACAACCTGCCCTATCTGTGACTGTACCTCCTGTGTTGACTTAACAGTAGTCAGTAGTGTTACAAATAACACTAGTTTTCTATAACTTAGATGAGAATACCATTATCATCTACCTTATAAAATAATTTAACTTCATTATTATACATACACAGTACCCCATGGATGAGAGTTGAGGTAAAGGATAGATAGAATAAAGAATGAAATGTCCACTATGATCTATAAAGATCAGTTGAATTACCTGAGAAGGGAAAATGAAGATATCTTTTTGGCATTAAGCTTCACAGATCTAAAATAACTTTCTTTGCTGGAAAATTACATATTTTAGTAAGAGATTTCATTTTTTTTCTTTGCCAGAATCTATTCAATTCCTAATTAACACCATATAGTCCATACTCTTTACATAGTCGTCAGCTATTTCCTTTTTTTTTGATATGATCTCTAGAACCTTGATCTTTCCCCTCAACTCCATCTCATCACATATTTCTTGTATACTCCTCATACCTTCCTTAAGTCCTCCTATCATCCTTTAATTTCTTTCTTACATCTTGACCCTAAATTGCTGGTCTGTCTTTAAACCCTAAATTTCGTCATAAAAATATATTAAGATTTTTACATATGTAGAATCCCTTGAGAAAAGATCAGCGCTGTCTTTGTCAGAACTCATCAAGTAAAAGACTTATTCTGATGCCATGACAATACTTAATAAAATTCTAGGTAAAGGACTTCAGAACTTTAAGGATTAAATTACCACATAGCCATTTCTTCTATACTAAGCAACAGTGAATAAATAAAGTGTTTCATTAGTCTTGAATGGGTTGGTAAAATTATAATGGAAAAGATTCTGCTGGGAGCTGTGGCTCACGCCTGTGATTCCAGCACTGTGGGAGGCTAAGGTGGGAGGATTGCTTGAGCTCAGGAGTTCAAAGCTTGTTTGAGCAAGAGTGAGACCCCGACTCATGCAAAAGATTGCATGACCTGCTGCGAGCACCTGTAATCCCAGCAGCTTTGGAGGCTGAGGCACCAGGTTGCCCATAGCCCGAGTCTGAGGTTGCAGTGAGCTACGATGCCCTTGTATTCTGCTCAGGGCATAGGGTAGGACCCTGTCTTGACAAAAAGAAAAAAGAGAGAGATTCTGTTATTGGCTGCATATATGCATATTAGTAGCCTGCATATATACATATTCTAATATTGGCTATTAGTACTCCACATATATGCATTTAAATTACTTGAGATCTTTATTTGTAATAGTGATTTTTAAAAATAGGCTCAAATATCATATTCTCTGCAGAGCAGAGGTTAAGAGTTCTGCTATTCCAAAGTTTGCTTTTGGCAGAGAACCATGCCCTTAGTCCTCTTAGCTAAGTGGGTGCCATGGAGACAGTAACAAGCTATAATATATATATATTTTTAAACATATACTTAAAGTATGTGTATATAACCTAAAGTTTAAAGTCTTACTTTATAGTAGATTTTGAATATTGGCATATTTTAAATTTTTTTCTATATTCTTTTAATACTTTATCATTTTTATTCTCTAAAGAAAACAGAATTCTGTCATTGTAATGACAGAGCTTTATGTTACTTTTTACAGGGTCTTTTAGGAATAACTTAGACTCTCTACATGCAGAACATGTAGAAACTTTTGAAAAAAATACCATGGGTGGTGCCTGTAGCTCAGTGGATAGGGCACTGGCCACGTACACCGAAGTTGATGGGTTTGAACCTGGCCTGGGCCAGCTAAAACAACAATGACAACTGAAAAGAAAAAAAGCCAGGCGTTGTGGTGGGCACCTGTAATCCCAGGTACCTAAAAGGCTGAGGCAAGAGAATTGCTTAAGCCCAAGAGTTTGAGGTTACTGTGAGCTATGGTGCCACAGCACTCTACTTAGCTTGAGACTCTGTCTCAAAAAAAAAAATTTGTGATCTTAAACACCCACATGTCTTGGTCACTAATATGTAATATATACAAAGCAATTTCAGATTCAACCGATAACTTTGGTGCCAGTGCTATGCTAAATACTTTTTACCCTGTGATAGTTTTTTTTAACAGAACTCCATTGGAAAGCACCAAAGCAATCTTTGAAATTTTAACTTCTAAAATATTTAATTATTTGAATGTATTTCAAGAGTATTCCTGAGTTTTCCCAAGAAAATCAGTGAATAAAATTTATACAGGCTTTCAGTAAGTAAAACTTTCGATTCAAAAATTATACTTTGTTCTTTACAAGAATAAATGGATGCCAGGGCATAAAATACTACTATTCCTTAGACTCCATGATTAAATGAGTAACTAACTCACAACCATTTAGCATCCAGCTGACATGGCCTAGTTAATATTTTAGTCCACCAGCAGTTTTGACTTCTTATGTTAATGACTGAGCAGTAAGGTGATTGATTTCCTTGTTAAACTTCTGCAGATTAGGCCTGATGGCTTATGTTTAATTCTGTTTATATTATAGTATTTATCACAACCAAGCATTAGAATAGTTATCTCTGAATAAAGAAAACCTTTTGATGATAATTATTATAACAACCCTTAAATCTTAGTCCTGCTCTTTCCTTAGTTAATACCTCTGTATAATGGTAAAGAAAACCAACATAAGAAAGCCCTTTGCTTTATAAAGAAAGAGAAATGTTTAAAGGTAATAGGTAATCACAATTACATTCATAGTTTTGAATATTAGATTTTAGCTTTTGCAGTTTTCAGTGACTTTTTACAAGACTCATCTCTTGTATGAAGAATGCAGCTAGTTTTTTTTTTTTTCCTGGCACAAAAAATAGGGTAACTTGATCTGAGTCTGACAGAGTGTGTCGTTCATTTAAGTACTTCCATCTGTTGCCTGCTATTCCCCTTACTCATGACCCCTCTGTGTTTCTCTCTTTCCCCTTACCCTTCTCTTTTTCTCTGTATCTTTCCTTTTTCTCTCTCCCTTCCTTTCCCTCCCACCCTCTCTTTTTGTCTTTAGCCCCTCTGAGGAAGGCAAAGTTTGTTGAGAGCCCACGAATTCCAGAGTCCGAGCTTGGCTCACCAACCCTCACTTCAGCTCAGAAGCTGGACGTGGATGCATACTGCCCTGGTAAGCACGCATGCAAAGTGTCTGCTTTGAAACAGGGAGAATTGGACCCAGCCCATCCAGCAGAGCAGTATTTTGCATGTATACTACTCATAAAAACAAGTGACTTTTTTTGCAACTTTTTGCATATTTTTTTCTTAACAGAAAATATTTTTTACTAAATAGCCTTCCTGTTTTGACTATTGATATAATAATGAAAACAGTTTCAAAAATAATTTTTTAAAGAATTAAAATAATTCTGGTAAATAGTTTTCAGGGTTATCTTTGTGATTTGATATACTTCAAGAAATTTTGCTGTGGCCATGTGTAAACAATGTTGAATCCTGTAAGAATGTTTAACACTAGACCTTTTGTATGTGGCCTACCATGCCTAATTCATTTGGATTTTTGCATAGTTACAGAAGATACTTAGGATGTTGAAAACATTATACTTGCATTAGAAAAGAACTAGTACAGGTTTCTGAGATGGACTCCTTTTGGACACTCACATTTTAGAAATAACCTTCTTATAAATGGCCTGTAAACACATGTAGGAGTTCACTAAAACCCTTCTTGTGTGGGAGCCAAACGGGAGATAGACTCATTATCAATGCTTAGATTCTTTTATACTTAGATGAGTTGCCTGGCAACATTCTTTATACTCTCTTTACAGCAAGTCTATAGAGTTGTGTCAGAAATGTTCACAGCTCTAGTTGCGTATACAGATGAGAGCATTAGTAAAGGACCTTGGAAGATCTGGTTTTAGGCTTTTGTTTGTTCTTGCTCATTAAAATTGATGTTATACCACAGAGGATGCAACTACTACATATTTATAGTGTTAGGGGTCAGCAGAGTAAAATGATTACTAGTTCTAGGGAAAATATTAATAAGGTCTGATCTGAAATGTCAGGATGATACTCCCTGGAAGCCAGATATGAAATGTTGAAACAGAAAACAACAAAATAATAGGAGAAAACTTGGGCCAAACCTAATAAAATAAGAGACATTTGATTTTATGAGTTAGTTTTGAATAATCAAAGACCTTGGGGATTTTTATTTTGGAGAATTGAACCTGAATTTTGGGCTTCACTATTATGGATGACTATTCCTTTCTAAATCAATCACAGTTATGTTTTAGGAACCAGCTTTTCTGTTTCCAAAAGGCACAAAAATAGCTCTTTACATGGTACTGTAACACATGATTAGAAGAATCTTTTTCATATTTTGAGGTACTGTCACACTTTTTGGGCAATGAGATATTGTGCTTAGCATTTCTTCATCCAAATTGTTGTGTTTTGGCTCGGCGCCTGTGGCTCAGCGAGCTAAGGCACCAGCCATGTAAACCTGAGCTGGCAGGTTCGAATCCAGCCTGGGCCTGCCAACCAACAATGACGGCTGCAACCCAAACAAAAATAGCCGGGTGTTGTGGGGGGCGCCTGTAGTCCCAGCTACTTGGGAGGCAGAGGCAGGAGACTCGCTTGAGCCCAGGAATTGGAGGTTGCTGTGAGCTGTAATGCCACGACACTCTACCCAGGGTGACAGCTTGAGGCGCTGTCTAAAAAAAAAAAAAAAAAAAAACAAATTGCTGTGTTTTAAAGTTAAAAAAAATGCTAATTTTCTATTCCTTCCTTGAGTTTTGAAAGAAAAACTATTCAAGGCCTTTTCTTTTCCAGATTTGCAAGTCAGAATGCCTATCAGGAGGGCTTAACCTTTCACTTCCTAATTATCCATATGCCATCCTTAATATATTAAGGATCTAGCTATTGCTATTGTTAGGAAGCAAAGTAACTACCATTTGTAGGAATGCCAGTGCTGAACCACTATGAAAATTTTATTCATATATATTTTCTACAAGATTGAATCCCTTGTTCAGTTAAAATTGAACCAAACTAGGGCGGCTCCTGTGGCTCAGCGAGTAGGGCGCCAGCCCCATATACCGAAGGTGGCGGGTTCAAGCCC